>PISW01008862.1:29715-68311 GCA_004023785.1 Mungos mungo | reverse complement strand
TCGTGATTTCCTCTTTACGAGACCTGCCCTCTGTCACCAACATGGATAGTTCCAGAGGGACGGTCTTTTGCGGGTGTAACAGTCAGGTCCTTGTGGAGCGGAGGCGTTTATCACCTCAGCTTTAACAACAGCCACACAGAAGGTTGGGGGAGATCAAGTTCGCACGTGTACGCTCTGGTTCACAACGGCGTACCTCCAGTTGGAAGCTGGATGGTTACACGTGAAGTATTGTCTTAAGTACATTCGGGATTTTAGCAGCAATCACTTACCACAATATCTGTGTTTCATTAAATGTAATTGTAGTAATTTACTAGAAGTATTTAATTTGTATAAAGTTATTAACTATGTTAAGTAGCATGATTGTAATTAATTTCTTCTTTTTGTCCTTCTTTCCCTCTTTTTTCTTTCAACTCTAGGAAATAATTTTCTAAGTTTTGGTTCCAGTATAATTAACATACAGTGTTATATTAGTTTCAGGTGTACAATATAGTGATTCAGCACTTCCATACATCACCTGGGGCTCATCACAAGTGCACACCTTAATCCCCATCACCTACTTCACCCCTCCCCCACCCACTCCCCTCTGGAAACCATCAGTTGTTTTCTATAGTTAAGAGTGTTTTTTGTTTGTCTCTCTCTCTCTCTCTCCCTCTTTTGATTTGCTCATTTGTTTTGTTTCTTAAATTTCACAAATGGGTGAAATCATATGGTATTTGTCTTTCTCTGACTGACTTAATCCACTTAGCAATATACTCTCTTGCTCCACCCACATCATTGCAAATGGCAAGATTTTATTCTTTTTTATGGCTGAGTAATATTCCATTGTGTATATATACTACATCTTTATCCATTTATCTATCAATGGACACTTAGGCTACTTCCATTATTTGGCTATTATAAACAATGCTGCTATAAACATAGGGGTGCATATATCCCTTTGAATTAATTTTTCAGTATTTTGCGGGTAAATACCCAGTAGTGTGATTACTGGGTATGGGGTAGCTGGATAGTTTTATTTTTAACTACACGAGGAAACTCCACACTGCTTTTCACAGTAGCTACACCAGTTTGCATTCTCATCAACAGTCCAAGAGGGTTCCTTTTTCTCCACATCTGCACTGACTCCTGTGGTTTCATGTATTTTTTATTTTAGACATTCTGACAGGTGTGAGTGTTATTTTATTGTAAAATTTTGCTTTGCATTTCCTTGATGATGAGTAATGTTGAGTATCTTTTCATGTGTCTGTTGGCCATTTGGATGTCTTCTTTAGAGAAATGTCTGCTCATGCCCATTTTTTAATTGGATTATTTGTTTTGGGAGTGATGAGTTGTGTAAGTTCTTTACAGATTTTGGATTCTAACCATTTATCAGATATATCATTTGCAGATATCTTCTCCATTCCATACGTTGCCTTTTAGTTTTGTTGATTGTTTCCTTGGTGGTGCAGAAGTTTTTTTATTTTAATGGAGTCCCAATAGTTAATTTTTGCTTTCATTTCCCTTGCCTCAGGAGACATATCTGGAAGGAAGTTGCTATGGCCAATGTCAGAGACCTTACTGCCTGTGCTCTCTTCTAGGACTTTTATGGTTTCAGGTCTCACAGTTATATCTTTAATCCATTTTGAGTTTATTTTTGTGTATGGTATAAGACTGTAATCCAGTTTCATTCTTTTGCATGTAGCTCTCCAGTTTTCCCAACACCATTTGTTGAAGATACTGTGTTTTCCTACTATATGTTCTTTCTTGATTTGCTGAAGATAAATTGACCATAAACTGGTGGTTTCATTTCTGCGTTTTCTATTCTGTTCCATTGATCTATGTGTCTATTTTTGTTCCAGTACCTTTCTGCTTTGATTGCTGCAACTTTGTAATATAACTTGAAGGCTGGAGTTGTGACACCTCCAGCTTTGCTTTTCTTTCTCAAAATAGCTTTGGCTATTGAGGGTTATTTCTTTTTTATTTAATTTAAAAATGGGAAATATGCTTAGAAAATGGAATGCCAAAAAATGGGAACTATGTGACAGGATATTTAATTAGCATAACTGAGTAACCATTTCACTATGCATATATCAAATGACGTTGACTGCCTTTAAATGTATACAATTTTATTTTAAATATATATAAATCAATGAAACTTTTGAAAATTATTTAATAATTAAAATGAATAACTATAAAAATGAGATCTATCTCAAGGTATCTGTCTTTGAGGAAAAAATTGGTTTATAAAGTACAAAAGGCATTCAGAGATTTAAGATTACATAATGCCCCTTTGCTCTGAATATTTGAAAAATTGTTCCAATTGTCTTGTCCGTTCTCTTGCCTTATTCAAATGGAAGCATTCCAAGGCAATGTTTCTTTTTGGATTCCTGGAAATGACCCTGAATCAAGAAATAGAGTGTTCTGCCAGTTGTAAATGGTGTGTCCAGGAGTAAGACACTAAGTTTCTTGGGCCAGGTTTTCTCATATTTTAGAATCATTTTAGATTGATTAAACAATCTCTGAAATTATATCTTTTTTTAATGTTTATTTATTTTTGAGAGGGGGGAAACACAGAATCCCAAGCAAGCTCCAGTCTCCGAGCCATCAGCACAGAACCCGATGCAGGGCTTAAACCCATAAACTGCGAGATCATGACCTGAGCTGAAGTCAGACACTCAACTGACTGAGCCACCCAGGCACCCCTGAAATTATAATGAAATTATATCATTAGAAATGATGTCTAAGAATGCCCATTTTCTCACCCTCCTACACTGTTGGTGGGAATATAAACTGGTGCAGCCACTCTGGAAAACGGTGTGGAGGTGCCTCAAAAAAATTAACAGTAGACCTCCCCTATGACCCAGCAATAGCACTGCTAGGGATTTACCCAAGGGATACAGAAGTGCTGATGCATAGGGGCACATGTACTCCAATGTTCATAGCAGCACTTTCAACAATAGCCAAATCATGGAAAGAGCCTAAATGTCCATCACCTGATGAATGGATCAAGAAGATGTGGTTTATCTATACGATGGAATACTACATGGCAATGAGAAAGAATGAAATCTGGCCATTTGTAGCAATGTGGACGGAACTCGATGGTGTTATGCCAAGTGAAATAAGTCAGGCAGTGGACAAATACCATGTATTTTCACTTATAAGTGGAACAGGAGAAACTTAACAGAGGACCATGGGTGAGAGGAAGGGGAAAATATAGTTGGGGAGAGGGAGGGAGGCAAACCATGAGAGACTCTTGAATACTCAGAACAATCAGGGCTGATGGGAGTAGGGAGTGGAGAAACAGGGGTGATGGGCATGGAAGAGGCCACTTGTTGGGATGAGCACTGGGTGTTATATGGAAGCCAACTTGACAATGATCTATAAAAGAAAAAAGAAGATTTAAAAGAGCATACACTATATGATTACATTTATGTGAAGTTATAAAATAAAACTAACCTATGGTGGAAAAAATACAGAACCATGTATTCTGGAGGAGAGGAATTGAAGGAACTATCTAGAATGATGGTAATAATAATATGTCTTGCTAAGAGTTTAGATTACATATATATGTATTTTCCAAAATTTAGGGACTATAGACTTATGGTTTCATTGTGTGTAAATTTCCTCAAAAGAAAAACTGAATATTGAGTTCTAGCTAATGAAGCATTTAGGGGGAAAGTTGCTAGTATTTTAAACTTACTTTGAAATGCATAAGAGAAATAAGATTGAAGAAAGGATAGAGAGAGACAGATAGACGGACAGATGGATGGATGAGGAGGGAAGGGGAGAGAAAGTGAGTGAGAGAGAGATGCGACACCTAACTGAGGGGTATATGGGAATTCATTGTAAAACTTCTTTCAATTTTCCCATATGTTTGAAATTTTTCATAATAAAACTTTGTGGAAAACTGCAAAAAAAAAAAAAAAGAATCTCCATTTTCTGAAAGTCAGTCATTATAAACCAAAGCATTATAAAGGAATTATTTTTTATGATTTTGAGCTAGCAATAAAAGTGATCAAAATTATAAATTTTTATTAGAAATATATTTCAGGGGCGCCTAGGTGGCTCAGTTGGTTAAGCGTCTGACTTCAGCTCAGGTCATGATCTTGCAGTTTGTGAGTTCAAGCCCCGCATCTGGCTCTGTACTGACAGCTTGGAGCCTGGAGCCTGCTTTGGATTCTGTGTCTCCCTCTCTCTCCATCCCTCCCTGATTCATGTTCTGTCTCTGTCTGTCTTTCTCTCAAAAATAAATAAACATTTTAAAAATTTTAAAAAAAGAAATGTATTTCAAAATACAAAATGTTAAGAACCAAGTACTTAATAGCTTTCTTGAGACTTTTCAAGGTCTTATTTTCAATTGACGAAAGAAATTTATTATATGCCTTATAAGGAAGGCTTTGGCATAGTTTGAAAAGCAGTTTATTGCTCAATAAATACTATTTGATACATTTTAAAATAGGCCAATAATTCTAGGTATTCTGTATGTTTCCCCTCTTTTTCCACCCTAACTTCAAATGTACCCAAATATCACCTTCCTCCTAACTGCACTTTGAAATCTCTATAAAGGGAATGGGATGGGCATTTAGTATTGGCTACTTGCTTTAGCACTATGTGGTTTAGGGTCAGAATCTCATCAGTCAGGTAAACGGGAATAATCTTTTATTCTGATAACAAGTGTCAGTTTTATGACTGTCCTTTTTGAATAGGAAGGCATGTTTATGGCTTAAATTGATTTATGACAATTTTTTTGCCCTCTTATGTTTATCCAGAAAGAGACATATAATTTGACATCTCCTTTTTTCATGTTTCAGTCATATTTCAAATGACTAAAACGTCTTACAGTTGAAGAGGTTGAAATAGTTAATGAGAGATGTCAGAATAAGTAATAGATCTGATTATTCATTCCAGAATAAGATAATGTATTTACTTTAGTACAAAAGTATAAATCCCAAACTAATAGAAAAGTTGAATGGGTTGAAATGGGGGGAAAGTAGACAGCATTAGCAAAGGCAGAAATAATCTGTGGGACAGAACTTATTAGGATAATTGAGAGTGTAGGTGGAGAAATTGGATAAATAACTGGGGAACGAGGAAAAACTAAAAATGGCTGTGTACTTAAAAAGAGATGTTCTTTAGGGGTGCCTAGGTGGTTCCGTCAGTTGAGCATCCAACTTCAGCTCAGGTCATAATCTCACAGCTCATGAGTCCAAGTCCCACATTGGACTCTGTGCTGACAGCTCAGAGCCTGGAACCTGCTTTGGATTCTGTGTCTCCCTCTTTGTGCCCCTCCCCTGCTTGTGCTCTGTTGTCTCTCTCTCTCTCACAAAAATTAGCAAACTTTTAAAAAATTTTTTTCAAAGATATGATTTTTATACGGAACAATTCCTAAATTTATAGATACTTGAGACAGGAATTTGAAGAGTGACCTTCTGTTATTTTCTATTGTGAGTAAAACTTTCCAGTCATATCTGTCAATGCAAAATGAAAAATTGTAACCAAATAGGAATGAGGTTCCATATTTATCTCTTGAGCTATAGTGTGGAAGAATGTTACATATGATATATATGTGGGATCCATCCTGATGTACTAACTGTGCATGTGATTCTCCAATGCTTCAGAGTCTCTGGAAAAGAGAGATGCTTGATTGGGTTCCTGCCAATGTCACATCAACAGGGAAGGCATTTGATGTGATCAGAAACTTAGTTTAGTAAATGTAATCAAAAGAACACCGAACTAGCTGGCAACCTTAGAAAATCATTAAAATTTGCCACATTAGCGCTTTCTGATCTGTAAGATGAAAAGGTTGAACTTTTTTGATGACCTCCAAATGCTGGTTGAAGGAACAGGGTGAAGTGTTGGCCCATGAGTGACAAGTGGCCACATGGACGTGAAAGGAAGAGTGCCATGGGTTTTTCATAAAGCTAAGCCTATGCAGTTTTTAAATTCTGAGGTTATATCTGTTCTACTTTCTTGCTGTTGGGACATCCTTTCATTTATGAAATGATAATAAAGGCAGATGGTTGTTTTATTTATTAATATCCTTATTTTAGAAACTTCCATTCATGAATAATCATTGATACTATTCTTACTTGACAACACCCTGACAGCACTCCCAGTCTTTTTTTTTTTTTTTAATCTTTTTAAATCTCTTTTAAAAAGAATTCTGGTGCCACGAGGTTACATGATTTCTAAGACTTCATTCACCTCTGAAGTTCCATTGTTTTGTGATTCAGAGTACTGTAGAGAGAATAGGTAGGTACTGGGATAGGTTGAGCCGTCCGATAGGAGAGAAGTCATTCTAGACTTTAAGGAGTCTAGACCATAGAATTCATAGAGAGTCCTGAGACCAGGCACAGCCTTGATGTTTCGTTTAGCATTCTCATAGAACTGCTGTGCTAGAGGAGCAGGAAAAGCAAGCACGGCTTGTCAAAAAACATTCTACTAAAACACTAGCAAATAAATCAGGATACAATTTCACAGCTCTGAGATGAAGGACACCTGGCTGTGCACGGTACATACATAGAGATCTGACGGCTCCCGGTCCTGAATCTATTTGTCATGCATTCCTGGCATGGCTACTCTAAGCACAGAAATGAGTCTCTATCTTCCTAATGGAACAGGAGAGTTCTTTAATAAGAATGGCAAGAGGAAAAGAGCAAGAATTTTTTTAACCAAGTATAAAATTTTTCTGCTGATAATGATATAGAAAGTCACAAGAGACTGTCAATTGTTCCTTTAAAAAAGAAAAGGAAAAGAAAAAAAAACCAGACTAAATAAGTCTCAAAAATCATAGGTTTTTCAAACCAATCAGAACTGAGGATGCAAAGAAACCTAAGTGATCTAAACTCCATGAAGTAAAAAACTTCATAAGCAAGAAAAACCCCAGGGCTGTTCTAGTCCCTGGTGGTGCAATGAAGGGCGGAGAAAGAATCCTCCATAGGCTGAGGGTCAGGAGACATCAGCTAAAATTTTAATGAATATTTAACAACTAATTGTAGATTGGCATTACGGAATATAATTCCAAGGACCCACGTCACAAATAAATCTATACCCACTCCCCTATTCTTTGGCATGGATCTTGACCTAATTGTTGAGAATGAGGAGACAGCTGAGAAAAATCACTGGGGGCTATGCCATGTGGAGCAGGAGAGCTGACCAGAGCTCCTTCCCACCCACAGTCACTTCAGATCCTAAGATGGCAAGAGTGAGGCAGGAGAGCCAAGTAGAACTCCCACAAGCGTTTGCAGCAGAATGAGCTCTCCCTGGGTGCAGAAAACCTGGGGCCAGCCGAGAGAGCAAGACAGACTCCTCAGCTGTGTAGAGAGCTGCTATCCAGGCTCTGGAGCAGAGAGCCCTCCTACAGTTTGGAAAGTGGGCTGTTTGAACACAGAGCACAAGGACGTATCTGGAATTTCACATGGGCTCTTCCCCAAAGTTTGCAAGAAGAAAGTCCTGATCCTACTCTGGAAACATTTGCAGCTAGTGACAAACTGGATCGAAGCAAAACTACGAGAAAACCTAGACTCAGACACAACAAAGCAAGCAGATTGCCCTAGCTCCCCAGTTAGCAGCCCGCTACAAGGAGGACTGTGTAATTATTGACCTCCATCGCTACTATTCCATTACACAAAATGTCTAATGTAAAACTAACAATTATAGGACACACAAAGAAGCAAGAAATGTAGCCCGTGACCAAAAGAGAAAATAATCAATAGAAGCAGAAAAAGAGGTGACCCAATGAAGAAAATAAATATGTGAGCCACAAAGTGAGCAAGCATAGTGGCTCTACCATGTTACATTCCTAACCAACAGTGCACAGAGATTCCAGTGTATCCTTGTCCTCACCGACATCTGTTATTTTCTCTTTTTTAATAGTAGCCATCCTAATGGGTATGAGATGGTAGGAGACATTTTTTATAACAAATTTATTGAGATATAATCCAGATGCCATACAATTCACCCATTTAAAGTACACAAAACAGTGGTTTGCAGTTTATTCGCAGAATTATGCATCACCACTAACTCCAGAACATCTTTATCACCCTAAAAATATCCCACACCCATTAGCAGTCATTCCCGATTTACCTCAACCACCTCAAGCCCTAGGAAACCACTAATCTGTTTTCTGTCTCTATAGGTTTGTCTATTCTGGACATTTCATGTAAATGGAATCATATAAAATGTGGTCTCTCGTAACTCTTTCATTTAGCATAATGTTTCCAACGGTCCTTCATGTTTTAGTATATAACCATATTTAGTCCCTTTTATTTTTTTTAATGTATATTTATTTTTGAGAGAGAGAAAGAGACAGAACATGAGGAGGGGAGGGGCAAAGAGAAAGGGAGACACAGAATCTGAAGCACACTTCAGGCTCTGAGCTGTCAGCACTAAGCCTGATGTGGAGCTCAAACTCCTGGACCACAAGATTACGACCTGAGCTGAAGTCAGACGCTCAACTGACTGAGCCACCCAAGTGCCCTATTTTATTCCCTTTTATTGCTGAATAATATTCCATTGTATTAATATATATCACATTTATTTTATCTATTCATCAATTGATGAACATGTGGGTTTTTTCCACTTTGGAGCTAGAATAAATACCTCCAGGATGAACATTCATGTGCAAATTTTCATATGCACACATGTCTTCATTTCTCTTGGATATTTACTCCACAATAGAATTTCTGGGTCATAAGGTAACTGTGTTTAACCCTTTGAATACCTAACTGGGACAATTTTGGTCTACTGCCCTTTCTGGTGTCCTAGTATTCTTAAAAATTAATGCACTTCAAGTAGACTGTATTGCTGACAATCACCTGCCTTCCACTTACAAAACACAAACACTTCACTAATTCTCTACCTTAGACAATAAATGTCCAACAGTAGTTATGATAGTATTGTTATGGTTAATTTTAGGTGTCAGCTTGACTAGCCGAGGGATATATGGTTAAACATTGTTTCCAGATATGTCTGTGAGAGTATTTCCAGAAAAAACTAGGCTTTGAATTTGTGGACAAAGTAAACCAAGGTGTCATCCCCAATGTGGTGGGTATCATCTAATCGGTAGAGGGCCTGAATCAAACACAAAGGTGGAGGAAGACTGAATTCGCACTCTGACTGTTGAACTGAGACATAAGTCCTCTGCTCCATGCAGACTAAGGCTTACACCATCAGCTCCCCTGATTCTCAAGCCTTCAGGTTTGGTCTGGGACTTCCACATCAGCTTTCCTGGATTTCTAGCTTGCAAGTGGCAGATCACTGGGACTACTCAGCCTCCATAATCACTTGAGCCAAATCCTTATAAAACAATTTCTCTCTTTGTTACCAAATATCTGTATTCATATCTATATATATCTGTCTATGTATGTATGTATTTATCTATCTATCTATCTTTTCTGTTGGCTCTGTTTCTTTGAAGAATCCTGATATAAGTATTTATATTGTATATTTTTATCTTCATTTTATCTTCATCTTCTTCAAGGGCATAGATAGAACATTATCTATGCTCCAAATGTTGTCATTAGCACAACAACCAAACTATGTAATTACTGTGATCATCTCCACTTGCTCGATGAGGAAATTGAGATCTAGAACAGTGCTGTTCAATAGAGAGAATATGTGAGCCACACTCATACTTATATGGGTAATTTTAAATTTTCTAGTAGGCATATTTAAAAAAAAGAAATGAATGAAATTAAGTTTATTTTTTAATGTTTATTTTTACCTATTTAGATAGAGAATGAGAGCATGCACAAGCAGGGAGGGGCACTAAGAGACAGAGAATCCCAAGCGGGCTCCACGCTGTCAGCACAGAGCCCAAAGGGGAGCTCGATCCCACAAACTGTGAGATCACCTGAGCCAAAATCAAGAGTCACCCAGGCGCCCCAAAATTAATATATATTTTATTTAACACAGTGTAACCAAAATATCATCATTTCAACACGGAATCAATATTTTTTTACAAAGCTATTGTTGAGATATTTCATATTCTCTTTTTCATCCCATGTCTTTAAAATGCAATGTTGTATTTTATACTTATAGAGATGCCTCAATTCAGACTCACAGTTCAAGCACTCAGTAGACACAGGTGGATAGTGTATTAGACAGGACAGATCTAGAGACTGAAATAATTTGTCTTCCTCACACAGAAGCCTGAACTCTTGTTCATAAGTAGGCTACATTGCTTCTCATGCTTAGAGATGTCACATAATTTTTAAAGCTGATAGAAAATCAATGACATGAGAGGATATATTTCATATTAAAAGGTAAATTAGAACCTAGAAGTTTCTCAGAAGGTAAGATGATGACCTTCCTCTCCAGGTTGCTTTGTGAATATGCCAAGGATAATTCAGGGAAAAAATATATAGCTCTATCTGTCTATATTGAATATAAAGAAGCTCTTCAGACCCAGCCTATAGGACAGGAAGCTAGGAAACTGATAGATGGTTTGGAAATGTTTGAATATGAAAAGCTCTGGATTGCAGTTACACACCGTCTTCTGGAAATGTTCCCAGTCATCAGGTCTGTGGATAAAGAAATTCATAAGGCTCTACTTTGTCTTGGCTCATAGAAGCCTGAAGCTTCAAGGGCAAGTCTGACACAAGGACTCTACTGCATAGAAGTCACAGAACCGGACCCTTGGATGCTGCAGGCTCAAACACCTGCCTAGCATTCTAGGGCTTCACTCTAACCATTTCAGGCCAGTATCCATGAGGCCAAAATAAGAGCTTGTCATCCAGCAGTTGGTCAAATGCATGTACATGTAGGAACTCAACAGATCAGGAACTTACCTGGAACTTACTAGATCAGAACCTAGGAAGTTAGGGATATTTTTAGTCTAGATCTTATTGAAATTTAAGTAAATTTAATGTAAATTTCAGTAAGTCTGAAACCTGCTTTAAAATTTGTCATGTCACTTTGCTCAGCTTTTTACAAATTCCTAAGTCATGGAGTATTCGGTCAGTCTTTCAAAAGAAGCCTGGAAGTTTGTTGATAAATTGAAGCATGGTTTTGATAATTAGGAAGCAGAAGCAGGAGGAGGAGGAGGGGAAGGAAGAAGAAAGGGAGAGGGGAGAAGAAACATTGTGACCATTCTTCCAAATATTATTTTCATCTTGTGAAACGGTTATATATTAGAGCAAGAACTTTGACAAATCCTGAGATTAAAATATTGAGGCTTAAGGGAGCTAAAATTGCATTATTTGAACAGTGTCTTCAGGTTACAAATATTATTAACTTTCACACTAAAATGTTTTAAAATTAGAGAACATACAAATCTTCCCAGTAAGACATGCATCTGTAATGCACAGAGTTTAGTAAATGGTATCAATATGTGATGAGCAATCTTTTCAGAAATGGAAATATGATACTTATTTGGAATTTAACCTAAAAGACCTCCTTTTATACTTTCTGCATATCAAAAACAACATTCCTATTTATTATTGTATATTAAATCAGTGTCTCTTCTTCCTTTTATTCCATTTCTTTTTTTTTTTTTTTCCTTTTATCAGCAAGCTTGGTACATTAAGTTCTTCATAAAATATATGAAGATTTTGGGGCCAGTACTAGGCCAACTGGTTCAATGCAAGAAAAGAATCCAGCGAAGCATGCCCTGCAGGTCCTGCTGTACCGGAGCTCTCAGAACAGTTCAGAAACTTAATTAAGAAACTTCTATGTCCCAGTGGATCCTCATACTAAATTGTATTCCTACTTCTTATACAAACTTCGGAGACTTGGAGGAGAAAACTGTTTCCCCAGAGCAGTTACTATGTGAAGAATTAATATTTATTACACTGTATCTTATTTATTTCCTTGTTTTTATTCATTGCATGAGTTTCCTAGGGCTGCCACAATAAATGACCAGGAATTGGGTGGCTTAAAACAACAGAAATGTATTCTCTCATAGTTCTGGAGATCTGAATTCCAAAATCAAGTTGTTGGCAAGGCCACGTTCTCTCCAGGCCTCTAGGAGAGAATCCTTCCTAGCCTCTTCTAGCTCCTGGTGGCCCCGGATGTGTGGCTGCATAGCAGCCTGCCTCAGTCTACACGTGGCCTTCCCATCTCTCTATATCTCTGCTCTGGGTGTCTCTTAGAAGGATCCTTGGCGTTAGATTTCAGACCCACCTAGATGATCTAGCATGATCTCTTCTCAACATCCTTAAATTTACTACATGTGCAAAGGCCCTTTTCCCAAGTCAGGTTACACTCACAGGATACATAGATGTACCTTTTTTGAAGGGCCACTATTGATCCCCCCAGCAAAGCTCAAGTTCCTTGAGACAGAAAATCACATATTCACCAGTACCTGGCAAATGACATGCCACTTAAGTTCTAAATAAATATTTGATAAAGAATGAGTGAATGAAAAAATGGAGGTGTGGTAGTATTTTTAAATAAGAACCTTGGTTCTGTTTGTTTTTTTTTTAATGTTTTATTTATTTTTGATACAGAGAGAGATAAAGCATGAGAGGGGGAGGGGCAGAGAGAGAAAGAGACACATAACCGGAAGCAGGCTCCAGGCTCTGAGCTAGCCGTCAGCACAGAGCCTGACGCGGGGCTCAAACCCAGGAACGTGAGATCTGACCTGAGCCGAAGTTGGAGGCTTAACCGACTGAGCCACCCAGGCGCCCCTAGTTCTGTTTGTAAGGGAGGAAATTTTCTTTCTCCTCCATCCATTTTAGGCTCATTGGCTGGAGCCCTGTAAATTATATTGACACAAGACAGATTCACAAGAGAAAAACAAAGTGTATTAATATGTGCGTGGTGCCCACATGAGAGAGCATTCAGTGATGAATAATTCAAAGAGATTATTAGAACGTAAGCTTATATAGCATCTTAGCAAAGGACAGTAACTTTGTAGAGTGGTGACGAGACAATGGAAAAGGACTCTGAGCTTCTAAGGGTAGGCAAGGTGCGGGTAGGCAAATATGTAGGGAAACTAACAGGAGATGGAACTCCTTAGTAAGGTTTGTCTCGGAAATTCTTCTGGTACCACGTCCAGGCAGGTAAGGATCTAGATAAGGACTGTCTCTGGTGATCAACTTCTGTCCCTCCTGGTTGGGGGGTGGGGCACCTTTATAAATTTATGTCTTGCATTTAAGTAAATCGGGGGAGGGCTGGGAACTCTCCCTGCATCTGCCTCTCAATTGCCTTCAGCTCAAAATAATCCTTATGCCAGAGTGGGATATTTTGGGGCGGCAGATTCTGCTACCCTTCATTTTGTTAACAAAACTATAAAAATTTGCAGAACATGTTAGTCACACTTTGATGAGTAATTTTTCCCTCGGTGTGTCTGATGTGGGTCTCCACAAGCCTTTCCTTTTATACTGTGAATGACAAACACTCAGAGTACATTAGCCCAGGCCCAGATGCGAGGTGCCATTGTGAGCCCGTTTGCCCAGAGGTTGAATTTCTTTTTGGCTGCTGACTCCGCTTTCAAAACAGTCGTGACCTGCACATGTGGAAAAGCCACTTGATACGACTCTTCTGTTACGGACTTCAGCCCACACCACCCCCACCAGATCAGTTGCTTTGGTTTTTCAAAGTGGGTTTTTTTCTCAAAATGTAAAAGATATGTTTACCTATAGCTTTGTAATTATTTTAACTAAAGCGTGGTTAGATTGTGTCTGCCCTCCATCATTATTGTTGCTTACAGGTAAGCTCAGCACGTTGCTATGAACTTCTTTACATGTTAAAAAGGCACAGTTTAATTCTTTGGGGTTTTTTTAATTGTTTATTTTTGAGGAAGAGGGAGCACAAGCAGAGAAGGGGCAGAAAAAGAGAGAGACAGAATAGGACACAGGCTTCAGGCTCCGAGCTGTGAGCACAGAGCCCGACGTAGGGCTCAAACCCACGAACTGTGAGATCATGACCTGAGCTGAAGTAGGACCTTTAACCTACGGAGCCACCCAGGAGCCTCAGAATTTAATTCTTTGTAATAGAAAAAAGGTTCTCTTTGCTGCATGTGATTAAAATAAGAAATGAATCCATCATAAGCAGTAATTGACTCAAAACCTGAAAATTGTCATCTTTTTTAAGTTGCTGTGAAGCTGAATGGTAAATGTCATTTTGCCTGTCATTTACAAGCTATGAGAGGTGGTTAGCAAAATCACTTTATGTGGTGATTAAACAAAGTTTTAAACGTTCTAGAAGACAGTTTTAAAGCTTCACTAACCATCATTGATTTGCACTTCCTGATACGTTCCCTTTGGTCATGCATCAGAAAGTAACCAAGAGCCGTGGGTGTCTGATTGTTATAAGCACTGCGTGCCAAGCAGCCTGTCAAAATAATTACGTTTGTAATTGCAGCTACTATCAGCCTGTGAGTGAGAGACTGTCTCTGGGTGAGAGATTACTCCATTCTCTGAGTCAGCAGTGAGGCTTCTTGCGCAGGACTTGAGAAGGAATCTAACGTACCTTGTCTTTGTACTGAGCCACACCTGAGTCTGGCTTTTGGTTCTCAGGGTTATGACTGTATCAGGTATCAGTACCTTTTTTGTGAAGGTCTCTGGTGAGCATCCCAGGCTTTCCCACAGAGCCAGAGCAATCCGGTCTCTGGCTGCATCTTCGAGAAGGCCAGAAAAGCACATGGTCTCTCATTTACTTAATTTACCAGTCTCGGAAAAAGGACTCAGCCTTGCCCAGATCAATGGGGTGAAGTCTTCTCACCTGGCACAGGCTTGGCTGTTGTAATCTGTGTTAAAGCAGGTATTGAAAATAAACTTTCGTAGTGGAGAAGAACCTTAATCTCTGAGATATTTCTCTCAGGCTTTTAAGAAGTGTGATATTTGCCAAGAAATTTTCACCCTTAAGTAGGGTCATTTTATATGGACTCTCACTAATCTAAACTCTATCTCAGTAGAATGGCTTTGGGAAAAAATTACCTTGATGTTATGTTATCCGGATGCCTGTAGCAGATGCATTAGTTGGGAGGAAATGGTGTTCTTTTGGGGGGAGGCTGTAGCATTGTATTAGGAGCAGAACTGCAAGCCAGATCACCCCGGCAGACTTTGCTGGCAGGCCAGCTCTCTGGCCCCTCGTGCATGAGGGGATGATACTAATGCTTACTGCACAGGGCTTTGAGGCCGACTCCAGTTCTGAATGACGTGATATCTGCATGCATGCATGCTCTAGCCAGTGCATCTGGGGTTCCCTGGCTGCCTCCATCCATACCATTCCCGAAGGGGTGAGGAGTCTGAGACGGGGAGGGGCTGGGGATGTGGTCGCTTAAGGCCCATGTCACTGCTTCCTAGACCGCGTTCTGGGTAGTCAGCACCCCAGAACCCTGGGCATGTGGCCCTGAGCCCATCTCCATGGCCTGTGTAAGCCTGGCTGCGGCATTTTTCCTCCTGCGAGCCTACCAGGGAGCATCTCCCCACCTGAGAAGGGACCGAGGAGTAGCTCTTGGCCAACGTGTGGAGGAAGTTGGGCCTGTGGCAGTGGGCCCCCAGGGGTGCTGCACGGCACAGGGGGAATCCAACAATTCCACTTCTGAGTATTTATCTTAAGGAAATGAAAACACTCACTTGAAAGATACATTCACCCTCATATTCACTGCATCATTATTTACCATAGATACGACATGGAAACAACCTAAGCATCTCTCAAAGAATGAATAGATAAGGAAAATGTGATGAACATACACACACACAATAGAATATTATTCAGCCATAAACAAGAAAAAAACCCTTGCCATTTGCAACAGTATGGATGGAACTTGAGGGTTTTACGCTAAGCAAAATAAGTGAGACACAGAAAGACCATATGATCTCACTTATGTGGAATCTTTTGAAAAAGCCCCAAGCTCACAGATACAGAAAACAGATTGGTGGTTGCCAGAGACTTGAGTAATAGAGCTGCAAGGCAAGGAACACCTAAGATTGCTGGCAGCCATGAGAAAGCCATGGAATGAATTCTTCCTTCGAGCTTCTAGAAGGAGCCAATCCTGCTAACACTTGATTTCAGACATTTGGCCTCCAAAACTGTGAGGGAAATTTATGAAACCAGTTTATGGTGATCTGTTGCTAGGAATGTAACTGGATATGTTAGGAAACTAGTATATAAAGTGTAAATGTTTCTCTATTTTTATTCTCTTATGTAATCTTATTGCCTAGAAGAATGCCAGAGTCATAATAGGAATTTAGTAACTTTTTGCTAAATGAAAATGGACGCAAAATGTCTCAATATGGCCGTAGAAGCACCCTGTTCAGCCTAGCAGATACCCGCAAGCTTTTTCTGTTAAGGACCAGATAGTAAACACTTCCGAATTTGTGGGCCATATGGTTTCTATTGCAACACTTCAACTCTGCCGTTGTAATGGACAAGCAGCCATAGACAACACATAAATGAATGAGGACAACTGCGTTCCATAAAATATATTTTAAAAATTGGTAATGAGCTACATTTGTGGACTCCTGGGCATTAGCGAACAACCTCTGAACCTCAAGATCAATTTCTTATCTCCCCAGGAACTGTTTGGCGGCCATCTCGGTTGGGCACCTCAGCATGGTCTGCTGGACAACAGCAAGCTGTTTTATGAAATCTTGATACCTCAAAAAATTTTTAAACATTTATTTATTTTTGAGAGACAGTGAGATATAGCACAAGTAGGGGGGCGGGGGGGACAGACAGAGTGGGAGACACAGCCTCCAAAGGAGGCTCCAGGTTCTGAGCTGTCAGCACAGAGCCTGTCCCTGGGCTTGAACCCACAGACTGTGATATCATGACCTGAGCTGAAGTCAGACAGTCACCACCCAGGTTCACCTGAAATCTTGATACTTTAAAGTGGAACACAGGAGAGTGTGGAAGAGGAACACTTCACCATTCTTCAATTTGAACTATAGACTTTGTTCTGGTGTGTGCAAGCCTTATCAAGGTTTTTGTTTGTTTGTTTGTTTTGTTTTTTATTTTTTGTTTTTGCATTCATGGATGGTACAGGGTGAGGTGAGAGGCATCCAAAGTCCTCAGTCAAGCTATTGTTGCCTGATGGTAAGTAGAGTGTGACTTCCTTTGGTCAGAAATGAAGCCTGAAGTTTTGGGATGCAATTAGCCTACAAAGTTGGAAGTCACTCAGATTGACTTCCTGATTCTCTAAAGCCAGAAGCCTCAACTACCTCTTTCTTTCCTTTCCACCTTAATATCAAAGACAGACATCTAGATAGCTGAACAGAAGGAAAATGGAAAGATGCATCTTAAAAGGAGGTATGTATGGTCAGAAATAAGAATATTTATCTGTTCTCTTTAACCACATCAACCTCGCTCAGTAATCTAGAGTTCTTTGAGGGCCAGGTCTTCGTTTTGTTCATAAATGTCCTTAGTGTTTAGCATGTTAATGGATACATAATAGAGAATGAATGGCTGACTAAATGAATAACTGAATAGGCTATATTCAAATACATAGATAGACGACAGACATATATTCACACATATACAAACACATACATTCCCAAATGTGCAGAGGCTTATGTTTTTTATCAAATGTAAGATTTTTTTTTTTACTGTAGCTTACTTCATCTTCAAAGTATTCCATAGTTATTTGTAGCTTTTGTCTTTGCAAAGATTTGGATTGTTGCTTAATGTACATGGCAATGTGTGCAAAAATCACTCATGTTCTTCTGAGTCCAGTCAGCAAGCAGGAAGCATCTCTGTAGATACACAGATGATGTGAGGAACCATATCATCTATAATGCCCACCATCCCAAAGTCTTTTAGAGACACAATATCAACATGCTGAAGTCCCACTCAGGTAACATGTGAACTCTGTATCTGGCAGGAAAGCTCAGCCAGAGTCAGGAAGAGAATCATATCAATACAATTTGTGATGAGTTCCACGTTCTGCCACTCAGGAGCTGGGCTGCAGTGGATTTTCCTTCAGCAAAATGCAGACTACCAGGTGGCATATCCCTAAAGAGAGAGACCAATGTCCTTTGGTGACCAGCATCCCTCCCTGAACCAGCTCGGGAGCCCTCAGGGACTGTCTCCACAAAGCTCCGGTGTGACCTGCTGCACCACAGAGCCCAAAC
Source organism: Mungos mungo (assembly GCA_004023785.1). Classification (NCBI taxonomy): domain Eukaryota; kingdom Metazoa; phylum Chordata; class Mammalia; order Carnivora; family Herpestidae; genus Mungos; species Mungos mungo. The sequence goes on along the minus strand of PISW01008862.1, from coordinate 50,312 downwards.
TTGAACATGTGGTGCCAATAAGGTTATATGACACCAGCGACACATTGGAGCAAGGGTCAGGGGATTCGGTCAGGATCTGAAAATATGCTGTTGGGACTTGTCATGATGCCTGAGGTGCTGAACTCCAGGTCAAACAAAGTACATAAGATGAGCCTTCCAGCTTCTCTGTGACCAGGAAGAGCTAGCAAACGTGCTGGTGTAGACCTTTAGAGAATTAACTAGTAAATGTTTCTCAAGGGAAGCAGGAAGTCTTTATGAAAGTTAGTTATATGGGGGAGGGGGACATGTGCCTGGGTGGCTTAGTAGGTCAAGCGTCCCACTTGGGCTTAGGTCATGATCTCGCAGTTTGTGAGTTCTAGCCCTGTATCAGGCTCTGTGCTGGAGCCTGCTTTGGATTCTGTGTCTCCCTCTCTCTCTGCCCCTCCCCTGCTCACACTCTGTCTCTCTTTCTCTCTCAAAAATAAGTAAACATTAAAAAGAAAGAAAGAGACTTACTTATACAGGATAGAGCACTCAAGGAGGCTCTGTGGCACCCCAAGTACTCTGGCTTCTCCCACCCTCCTTCCCAGCACAGGCTATGGCGTCCCTTGTGCACAGATTGAGCAAGCTCTGCCTTGGCTAAAGCAATGTGGGGCCACCTCCCTGTGTCCACTCTGCTGCCGCTCTTCCCTTGGGAAACTGTGAAGTAGAATGAACTTTGACTGTCAAAGAATTCTGTATTCAGGTACAACTAAATTGATGAAAATGACTTCTTCCCATTTACTTCTTTGTTTACATATTGACTTCCTAACAGATGAGGTAACATAGGTGTGGTACTATTAATTAATCGAGAAAATCTCTGGATGGAAGATATAATCTCTTTGAGGTCTTAACTTTAGTTTTTTTCAAATGATATTACACGGCTGGTTCTAAAGTGAATTTAGAAGAGAAGGCTCGTTGGAAGGTTTTTGGTCTGTGAACTCAAATGGAAACGGTATTAATGATAAGCCGGACTGTAAAATCAGCTATAAACAAAAAGAAACTGATAAGCCTAATTTCATTGTTAAGTCAAGCAACTGGCGAAGGCATTCACACAGAAAAAAGGAATAAAAATGCACATTTTAAAAAAGAATATTCCAGAGTGTTAAACTGTGATCTGTAGTCTAGTTCCTTTATAAGGACATGAATACTTTTTTCACACCCTGATAAATTTTTATGTGGCAGAAGTTGTTTCTAAATATAAAGATGTTAATCCATAGCCCTATACTTGTAGTAAAGTAAAAACTGTCCTTGGAACACCCATCATGCTGGGTTTCTAGGGGTTTCTGCCACACCCCTTCTGCTGCTCCAGGGACCTTCCCCTGGCTTCTGCATATATTTCAACATCATTTTTAACAACCCCATCTCCAACAGTCTGCCAGTGTATACCCCAGTCCAGTCATTTATTCCTGCTAAATTAACTGTCTATCTTCATTAAAACTGAATTGGCCAATTCTATCTGCCTGGTTTCTCTGGCTTCCCTTCTAAGCTGGCAGCTGGTGGTTGTTCATTAGAGGACTAACCTCCCTTGATTTTCCTTGTGCTTAATTTGCTAATCCTCAGCCTTGAGAAGAAATCTCTCCCTATTCCTTAGGTACAGGCTGTGTATGGCGGCTTCCCTCTAAAGAGTGCTGTAGGGAAGGGGAGGGAAGAGTAACTGTACAGGGGAGAAACCTGCCAACCACTACCTCTCCTGCTGAACAAGGTCAACATCAACATTCAAACATTATTTGCCAATAGGACATACTCTTGATACCGTGTAATAAAAACAATGCTTTACCTGTATGGTCTTCTCCCAAACCTCCATAACCCCAGTCTTACCACAGGAAAAACAGGACAAATTCCAATAGGGGGATATCCTACCTAAAAAATAAATAAAACGAGAACCTCTGATCTATGTTCCTTCTCCTATTAAAAAGCCACAAGGTTTGCTAGCTTAATGGCTTAAAAATGGGCTGCAGCCCACAAGTATGGTCTCTTTGTCCTCAGCTGAGCTGTGACAGAAATTTGTTCACCTCACTGATGGCTCATGATGTGTCCCTGTTTCCTGGTTCTCATTGCAACGTTGTTCCTCATCCCCCAACGCCTCCTCTCTGGGTGACTTTGATCCTCCCAGAGTTTGGCTGTGAGCATTAAATGAAATGAAGCATGCGTAGTGTCTGTGATCCATGAGTAGAGTCCACAGGCACCAGCCTCACTCTGGTGGGAAGATCGTGGTCATGTGGAATGAGGGTCCACACAGCATGCTCTTCATTTCACCAGCTCTGCACTCTCTTCCTCCTTTTTTGTTGTCTGAGAGAAAGAATTGTGCCTGTTACACTGTATGTAAAATGTCACTGGATTATTTCTGAAAAGGCAGCTTTTATCACTCACACAATAAATGACAAAATTAATCAATAAACTGCAATTTTTATGTTAATTCCAGTATAATTAACATAGAGTATTATATTAGTTTCAGGTATACAATATAGTTATTCAACACTTCATACATCACCCAGTGCTCATCACAAGTGCACTCCTTAACCCCACCACCTATTTAACCCATCCTCCTACCCACTCCCCTCTGGTAACCATCAGTTTGTTCTCTATAATTAAGGTTCTTTTCTTGGAGTGCCTGGGTAGCTCAGTCCTTTCAGCATCCAACTCTTGATTTTGGCTCAAGTCATGATATTATGGTCATGAGATCGAGCCCCACAATGAGCCCGGACTCCACCCAGCAACAGCCCGACCTCAGGCTCTGCACTAAGAGGAGCCCACTTAGGATTCTCTCTCTCCCGATCCCTCTGCCCGTCCTCACTATCTTGCATGCACATTCGAGCTCAAATGTGCTTTCTTCTACTCTCTCTCTCTCTCAAAAAAAAAAAAAAAAAAAAGCCAGCTTCCATATCTTGGCTATTGTAAACAATGCTGCTATAAACATAGGGGTGCATATACTCTTTGAATTAGTGTTTTAATATTTTGTGAGTAAATACCCAGTAGTGTGATTACTGGATTCTAGGGTAGTTCTATTTTTAACTTCTTGAGTACTTTCATGCTGTTTTCCTTATATAGTGGCTACACCAGTTTGCATTCACATCAGCAGTGAAGAGGGTTCCTTTTTCCCCACATCTTTACCAACTCATATTGTTTCTTGTTTTTTTCTTTTTAGTTTTAGCCATTCTAATGAGTATGAGGTGATATCTCATTGTAATTTTGATTTGCATTTCCTTGATGATAAGTGATATTGAGCATCTTTTCATGAGTCTGTTGGTTATGTGGATGTCTTCTTTGGAGAAATGTCTGTTCATGTCTTCTACCCATTTTTAATTGGATTATTTGTTTTTGCTTTCATTTCCCTTGCCTCAGGAGACATATCTGGAAGGAAGTTGCTATGGCCAATGTCAGAGACCTTACTGCCTGTGCTCTCTTCTAGGATTTTTATGGTTTCAGGTCTCACAGTTATATCTTTAATCCATTTTGAGTTTATTTTTGTGTATGGTATAAGAATGTAATCCAGTTTCATTCTTTTGCATGTAGCTATCCTGTTTTCCCAACACCATTTGCTGAAGAGACTATCTTTTTCCCATTGCATATTCTTTCCTGCTTTGTCAAGGGTTAATTGACCATATAATTATGGATTTATTTCTGAGTTTTCTATTCTGTCCCATTGAGCTATGTGTCTATTTTTGTGCTAGTACCATACTGTTTTGATTACTGCAGCTTTTTAATATAACTTGAACTCTGGAATTGTAATACCTCCAGCTTTGCTTTGGCTACTTGGGGTCAATAAATGCAAATGTTGAAGAAGAAGATGTTACTGCTAATTCCATTCACAAGTGTCTCATTAACTCATCCCAGTCATTCCAGTCTCATCAGTGTCTCTCTCACCAGCTGCCGTTGAAAAGAGATTTTGATTCGACAAACAAGAAAAAACAGTTCTTTTTCTTTCTACTTATTGAAGAGTTTCTTAGTTGCTCCAATTTGGGGTAACTATGAATAAAGCTGAAAATGACATTTATGTGAAGATTTTCATGTGTACATACATTTTAAAATGGTTAAATATACAGGAAAGCAATTACTTAATTAGTTTTGTAAGAAACTCCTACTGTCTTTCAAAATGGCTTTACTACTTAGAATTACCACAATCAATGAAAAAAGATTTCTGTGACTCTGAATTCTCACCATAAATTAGTATTATCAACTTATTCAATATTAGCCATTTTATTAGTAAGTTACATTGGGTTTTTTCTTTTTTTTTTAATAGTTTATTGTCAAATTGGATTCCATACAACACCCAGTGCTCTTCCCCACAAGTGCCCTCCTCCATCACCACCACCTCTTTTACCCCCTCCCCCTTCCCCTTCAACCCTCAGTCGTTTTCAGTATTCAATAGTCTCTGAAGTTTTGCGTCCCTCTCTCTCCCCAACTCTCTTTCCCTCTTCCCCTCCCCCTGGTCCTCCATTAGGTTTCTCCTGTTTTCCTGTTAGACCTATGAGTGCAAACATATAAATCTGTCCTTCTCTGCCTGACTTATCTCGCTTAGCTTGATACCCTCAAGGTTCATCCACTTTGCTACAAATGGACAGATTTCATTCTTTCTCATTGCCATGTAATACTCCATTGTGTATGTATACCACATCTTCTTGATCCACTCATCAGGTGATGGACATTTAGGCTCTTTCCATGATTTGGCTATTGTTGACAGTGCTGTTATGAACATTGGGGTACATGTGCTCCTATGCACCAGCACTTCTGTATCCCTTGGGTAAATCCCTAGCAGTGCTATTGCTGGGTCATAAGGGAGTTCTATTGATAGTGAAAAAACAGTTCTTAAAGTCTGAAACTTTCTATGCCATACTTCTTCACCATGTCGGGGTTTACATAATCCTATGGGCACGTATGTCAGTCTACCCAAGTGAGTGTATATTAGCGGCAAGTTAAAAAAACAAAAAGCTGATTTTGGATAACTTAAATAAGAAGAACTTATTGCAAGTAGGAGAAGCTTACAGAATTAAAGGGATCATTGAGCAAGTTGGTTTGTAACAGACAAGAAATGGTAGACTATTGGCTGAATTACGTTCCCCTTAAATTCACCTGAGAGGGGCACATGGATGGCTCAGTTGGTTTAGTGGACGACTTTAGCTCAGGTCATGATCTCATGATTTGTGGGTTCGAGTTCTGCATCAGTCTCTGTGCTGACAGCCTGCTTCTGATTCTGTGTCTCCCTCTCTCTCTCCCCTGTTCACGCTCTGTGTCTCTCTCAAATATAAATAAACGTTTAAAAAAAATAAAACAAAATCACCTGAGAATGTGATTGTATTTGGGCCTTTAAAGATATGATTAAATTAAAATGAAGTCAGTGTGGGGGAGGGGGTTCTAATCCAGTTCGACTAGTGTCCTAAGAAGGAGAGATTGGGACACACAAGAGTTGGCCATACTGGCATATGTCAGTAATTTCACTTACTTGTGTGTCAAAGGCCAATTTCAACATGATCTACTTTAGAAAATCAAGATCATTGCCAACAGTTTGCGTAAAGATGATGTTCTGACAAAGGTCCTGCTTCAGTTTTCTCTTCGGTTCCAAACTAAACCTGCTTGACTATTCCTAGGACATATGGCCTCCCCACCACCTCTCTAATTATGAGGGGTAGTTATGTTTGACAGAACCAGAAGCAATCTTACAGAATACCTTATTATAGGCCTTCATCCTGGAAAAAGCCCAAATCCTGGTCAAGTTCCAGTCTTTCAAGTGAACTTCTTTTGCACAAAAGAGACCCCACTGTCTAATATATGTTCAGGATGACAGTTGCCCTAGCAGTGTCCATGGGTGAGGACCTTAAGTACAAGAAGTGCAAGAACCCAGCATGGTGTTTCATGACACCACTAGTAAAGGCTTCCCATTATCGGGACGCTGTGCCCAATGGTTTACACATTTTAACTCAGTCTTATGATCCAATTTTACACTGAGGAATCTGAGGCTCAGTGAGAGCAACTAATCTATCAAATTAAATTGGCAGAGCAAGTGAGAGGAGAGCCAGGATTTGAGCACATATTTGATTGAAAAGCCAAAGAATACACAAACTTTTGTTTTTATGTTTTTCAACCTAAACTAGACCCAGTGTATGCAAAGAGAAATGCTCATAACCATGCTGCAAGGAGTTTTCTTAAATTCCTATTAACAAAAAATATCTGATGTCCCAACCTGGGAAGGGAGATGATGATACATCTTCACCTGGGTATAATTACAGCCCATGCTACCTTACACTTGTTCATATTCAAACAATTCCTGAAACAACTTTCAAACTGATCAATTTTTCCTCTAGATTCTTCAAAATACCAAGAAAGACACAAAATGAAATACCTTTTCTCTAACATCCAATTTGTGGACTCTCTGAAACTTGTTATGGAGTGTCCATGGACCACATGTCAAGAATCCCATGTTATCCATCAGGAGGAGAGAGCAGGATTAAAGCCATATCCACCGCCACATAAAACACCCAGTTGTCCACTCACTGGGAGAAAGTTGATAAGTTCCTGAGGGAATTTTTCTCACCACAATTTAAGGACAAAAAATTAACACTTCAGACTGAGAGAAGCAAACTATGGCCTTTGGGTCAAAACCAGTTCTCCATTAACTTCTGCAAGTTTTACGGAACCCAGCCAAACTCCTTTGTTTATCTGTTCTCTATGGCTTCTTTCGGGCTACAAGGGCAGAGTTGAGCAACAGAGAGCTTATGGTCTGCAGAGCCAAAAATATTCACTCTCTGACCCTTTACAGAAAGTTTTCCAGTCCCTGGCCAAAATTATTTTCTTCCTCTGCAGGAAGCACATTCCTCTCTGCTATTCAACTCTGAATTCCTGAGCCAGAGAGAACATAAACCTCCTCCTGTAGTGAATATAAACTCTGAGTGTGAAATCCTAATGCTGCAGGTTTCCTGGTCATGAGTTTTGGTTGCAAATAACACATTGGCTCAACTTCAGGACTGATTTTGATCATGGACAGGAGATAAATGTAATGATAGGAACTTGAAGCTTTGTTCAAATTCCTACTCAGCTACTTCCTAGCTTTGTAATCTTGGAAAAATAACTTACCCTCTCTGTGTTTCCGATTCTTCACCTTAAAATAGCAGTGACAATAATACCACCTGCCTGATAGGTGAGAATGAAATGGGTGAATCTATACCAATATTAGACTAGAGCTTACTTTATAATAAATATCTTTTAAGGACTAGCTTCATATAAGTGTAGACATTGTTGAAACTAGGAGTCAGGTCAAAGGAGGGTCCAAAATTTAAAGAGAAATGAATTGTCCCTGTCTACCCTTCGTGGCCACTGGCTGAACATTATTTTTCTTTTTTTTATTAATTTCTGTTTCCTTTCTTGTCTGGGATTCAAAGATGCCCCTGCTCTGCTGTCCAGTAATGTCAAGAGAATAATTTAATATTCTTAACACTTCAAGATACAATTGACAGCACTTGTTTTTCTATCACTTTTATAGTTCTACAACAAGGTGGTATGAGCAAGAAATGGAAATTAAGATTCTAAATTGAAGTAAAGGTTTTAATCAAAATCTCGACTTGCTGTAATTATAGTAGCGATTTGGGATCTACTAAAATAATTTATGACCTTTACATTTGCTTGTGAAGAAAATATGGCCAATAATGGCATATTTCAATTAAAACCCTTAGAAGTACTAACCCATCCCAAGAAGACAAACACAGAAGCCTGACTCTGAAGAGAAGAGCAATCTCAGAAGTTACAGATACATAGAATGGTTTACATTTATTCCATTTTTATTTTCTTTTTACTTCTTGTAAAATGAAAGACAGGAAAGAGCAGCAGGAAATATGAAGAGGCAGCTTACAGTAGAATACAATAAGGAAGCAGTGTGTTCTTGAGACTTGAGTTACCCCTCCCACCTCTCCTTGGCTAATATGAATATCATTACTTCTTGCCATCACAGAACAAAGCTCTGGTCTTCTCATGCTTCCTCAGCACCATTTGTATTCTTCACTTGAAACATAAATTAGAGTAATTATACTAACTGAGCAAGAAATAAAGGATCAATAGAAATGCATTAACATGATGATGATCTTCTAGTTTAAGGTGTCTTTGCAACCTACATCTTAACCAAGCACACTTACATTTAGAGGGGTAGAATTTTTTTCTAGATAGAAATCGGAATTTTTTAAACCATTACTATCACTATCATGCAGACCCAGCTCCAGTGAGTAAATCCCTAATTCATTCCAGAAACTATATTTTTGAGAAAGAGAAAGAGCGCACACAAGCAGGGGCGAAGCAGGGAGAGGGAAAGAGAATATTAAGCAGACTCCACACCTAGTGTGGAGCCAGATGTGGGTCTTGATCTCACAAACCATGAGATTATGACCTGAGCTGAAATCAAGAATCTGACACTTAACCAACTGAGTCACTTACGCACCCAGAAACCTAACTATTTCTAAGTTGTATCAACAATGCTAGCTAACTCACATATGTTGAAAGTCAATGAAGCAGTCTTTCATAAGTTCGGGATCTGCTGGTGTCAGAGCGCCCTGTTTCCCCCAACAGTGGTCTCTCCCTTCCACACTCCCTTCCAGTTCCTATTTCCCTCAGATTTCCTGAAGCTCCCAGTTACTATATTCTACCTGCAACAGCCTTGGCTAAGTTCTTAAGCGCCAACAAGCCCCTATATGTAAAAATTTCAACCAAATCCCAGTAAAAATTTACATAGTCAAAATACATTGCCCCAACAGACTCCAACACTTGGTATAAGATTTCTCTGTGTATCTTACCTTTAAATTAAGTATTAAGTTGGTTTCCTAGGGCTGCAGTAACAAATAACCCCAAACATGAAAGCTAGAAACCACAGCAATGTTTTCTCTCACAGTTTTCTGGAGGCCCACAGTCTGGTATCAGGGAATCAGCAAAGCTGATTCCTCCTGGAGGCTCTGATGGGCAATCCATCCCATGCCTTGTAATAGCTACTGGCCACTGCTACCCATCCTTGGTGTTCATTGGTTTGTGGCTGCATCAGTCCAAACTCACCTCTATCTTCACATGCCTCCTTTTTTTTTTTCTCTCTTCTTCTTCTAAGGGCACTGTCATTGGCTTAGGACTCACTCAGATAATGCAGAGCTTCACCTCAAGACAACTTAACTACATCTATAAACACTCTTTTTTTCCAAATAAGGTCGCATTCCCGATAGGCATATCTTTTGGGGGGCCACCTCCAGTCCACTCCAAATATGAAATCACATCATGTTATCTTGGAGAGGCATGACTGCCCAGAAACTAGGCTCTCAATAGGAACTTCTTCCTGGCTTCTCACTCAGACTCTATCTCTAATCTAATCAACCAGAGGTCCAGGCAGATATTTTCCCAAAGAGATCTCAACCTATCTTTTTAAATGTTTTTAATTGTCACTTCCTTAGTTAAAGTGAGGGAGCAGGACTGAACTGAAGTACTAGGTTGAAACCCCAGTTTTGACACTTTCCAGCTGTGTGAGCTTAAGTAAGTTACTCAACCTCTCTGTTCATCAGCTTCTCACCCATAGTTTGTGATGACAAGATTACAAAGACCAAAGGAATTAATATATGTAAAGTGTTCAGAACACCATCTGGCACATAGGAGGCATTAGTCATTTTTATTTTCAAATTACTTTATTACCAACTTTAACATCTAAGCTTAAGTTTAATAAAAAATAACAAACATAAATACTGATATGACCTTTTTGAAGAAAAAATCAACAAAATCATTTTCAGAATTCCAAAACTTTCTACAGTATTAACTATTGTGTTTTAGTTATAATGTGAACTAACAAATCAAATCTACAAACTGAATGAGGTGCAAAAAAGAAATTTAGAAGATGAAAAATTCATGTCCTTATTAAAGTATAATATGGCTTATTAATAAATATGAGCTTTAAAATAATAGTGTTCCTTTTTCTATTGTGCCTTTCATACATGAAAACGAAAGGAAAGAACAAACAATGTTCTATCAGTACTACAAAAGGTAGAAGTAAATAACACCAATTAGTTAAGCATGAAAACTATTTCTTATGTAAAAATCAGGGACTTTGAGAGATGCAGTGATGCTCTTCCATGCTCAGGAGATTGCATGAAAAGGGGGTCTGGAAAGGAGGGAGGGAGGGAGAGAACCGACCAGGCATACAAGATTGTCCTCTAAGAAATCATCTGTCACCAAGTCTTGTCATTTCTGCTTCCCAAATATTTTCTGAATCCTTCCTCTTCTCTCTACACCCAGTGCTGTGGTCCTGGCTCTCTCCTCCCTTATTGCGACAGCTCCCAGAGAAATCGTTCCAAGGTGTTAACCTGTTGGTCTCACTTCCTTGTTCAGAACATTCCACTCACTCCCACTCCGCTTTAGAGAAAGCCCAAAGTCTCTGATGAGACCCCCACGCCTCTCAGGGTCCCCCAAGCCCAGGCTCAGCCTTGTGAGATCCCGCTGTCCTGAATGTCTTACAGTCTCTCAAAAACCTCATGCTCTTTTTTTTCTAGGCCCTCTCCCTACTGGATTCTGCCTCAGTCCCCAATGTGCTCTAATTTCTGTCATTTCCCAAACACTCAGCTTAGCACCACTGCCCCCTTGGGAGATCTGTTTGGCCCCGACGTTTGGGATGTCTCTTCTTCTCTGCTCCCATGGCCCCTGATCCCCACTGAACAAACCATTTTGACATTGCGTTTATTCCCTGCCTTCCTTAAGCCCCTTGAGGGCAGTGATGCAGACTGTCCCCAGCACTGAGCCTAAGTGCTGGCATACAGTGGGCCCTGCATATATGTTGAATTATTCAGATTATCAAATGCTTGAAAATTAATTTGTCCAGAACCTTCTCACTTCTGGAATGTCCCCCCTCTTCATAATTCTGTTCTTGTCTGTACAGATCTTCACTCTTTCCTTCTGTTCACTTGGAACTCTACTGTTTGTACTGTTGGCCAGGCCAAGACTGTGATGATTATCTTGAACAAGCCCAACTTTACTACCCATCATTGTTGAGTTATTAAGGAACTTTCCAAGTTCAAGTGCACACCCCTGGGTCTGGAATGTGTTTTCCTTCCAAAAGATACTGCTGAGAAACTACACGCAAAAGAGAGAGCAGTGACTTTGCAGGCTGAGACAGTGACAGAGTCTTACCCACAAACAAACTGCATGGTTTCCCACATTGAAGGAAACTAGAATAGTGGGAAAGAATAAAAGGAAAGAAGGCAGAGAAGAAGGGGGCACCACATGCGATGTCTTATTTCATGCTCTTTTAGAGGTGGGGAGTACAAGGGGGGATGGGCAGAGAGAGGGGGACAGAGGATCTTAAGTGGGTCTTTCATGGACAGTCTGACAGCACAGAGCCAGGCATAGGGCTCGAACTCACAAACCACAAGATCATGACCTGAGCCTAAGTCGGAGGCTCAACAGATTGAGCAACCCAGGTGCTCCTGCTCCTCTTCTTTCATGTTTTTATTGAAGGCTGTGGTTATGGGTTATTCTCCTCTTATGAAAATCTTTTAGTCTTTCTAACATTTTTTTGTTTGTTCTTTATTGTGTTCACAAAGAGGAGCTGAGGCTAGTTCCTCAAATCTTCATGACTAAGAAGCCTTTCCTTCTTGGGTAGACATGAAGGTTAGAAAGGGCATCCTAATCTGGGCTCCTCGAGCAGGGTGCGTGCCTGTCCTTACCCGCTGCAGGGTCTGGCCTCACTGCAGTCTTCCCACCGCCCACCCGCTGCATCCTAAGTTGGGAATGCCACCCTGGCCTGCTGATTGAGAGTTACACATTTCCCTGGTTGTAGGATGGGTTCCCCCACCTGTAAGTGAGCTCGGCTGTGCTCAGAGATGCCTCGGGTGAGGTGACAGAGCCCTGCCGGGGCTCCAGGTGTGTCTCTGGCACACATAAACCTTTATGTCTACATGCCAAGGGCATTTTGTTCATATGCGGGTAGCGTGGTTGCTCAGATGTGCACACCTGACTTAATCATTTTCCATATAGGCATGTACTGGTATCAGATGATTCCAACACAAATTTTGATGGTTCTCATTTAGATAGATAAAAAACGATTTCAAATACGGATTCAAAAGAAAAATGTTTTAAAGGAAATTAACAATGTTATTAAACACTACTCTATCCTGCTTTAAAAAAAAAAAACTGTATTAAGTTATGGGCACCTGGATGGGTCAGTCAGTTAAGCATCTGACTTCTGCTCAGGTCATGATCACAGTTTGTGAGTTTAAGTATCCCATCGGGTGAGCTCTTGCCCTGCTTTGGGTAAACACAAGCCCTGCTTCAGGTGGGCCCTGCTTCTCTCTCTCTCTCTCTCTCTGTCTGTCTCTCTGCCCCTTGTGGGATTCTCTCTCTCTCCCTGTCTCTGCCTTTTGCTCACTTGCACACACACTCTCTGTCTCTCTCTCAAAAAAAAGAAAAAAAACGTATTATTGTAAAGTTGGAGGTCATATTCTGCCCCACAATGCCAAGGTTCACTACAACTACGTTAATTTTCTGAAGGACCAAGGTCGGAACCAGGAAGGGATCTACCACTACAGAACGGCCCTCAGATAACTGCCACATGACTGTCCACCTGCTGTGCTTCTCAGGTTCATTCACTCACCCTCCCGAGGGGTGGGGGGGACAGTGAACATCTCCTTGGAGGTGATATGGATCCTGGACTCCCCGTCTTCTTCTCAGTGCTCAGGTCTGTTGTGAATGCGGTAACTCTGCCTTGCTACTAATTCTTGGTGTTTTCCTGTAAAAGTTTCCATTGCTACACGATCCTCAGTGACACTCGGTCAAATACGCACATGCAGGTGAACAAGAATTGGTTGTCAAAAATACACTGGTAAATTCTCAGAACATGTATTCCAATGAATTATTAATGGAAAATCTAGGTTTCTCACTGCTTGAGGAAGATTTTTATGGAGTCATTTGAAAGCAATAAAGATGCTCTACCATCTCGTGTTAGATTAAGAATAAAGTGAGAAGGCACTTTAATGCCATGTTTGGAATTTAAGGCTTTTTGGAACATGTATGTATTTATGTTTTCCTTAGGTAAAGAGTTCTGATTCTCTCCTCACACCTTTCATTGGGATGCAGGAAATCAAACGCTCTTACAGCTGTGGCTTTACTTCATGCTTAGGAAAAGCTCATTGCTGTAGGGGGTCTCAGACACTCTCTGTATCTCAATGATCACTTTTCATGGTGGCCATCTCTCAAAATTCCAGTTAACAATATAACTGACTTTGAACATGTGGAGACTTGAACAACTAAAATACATGAGACTAGAGTCAACCTGAATTATCTCCTCTATTACATACTGTGATACTCAAAGAAGCCTTTTAAACAGGACTCCGGACCCCACAGATTGGCCACATTTGAGTCTCTAATTGAGTTCCCCATGTTGCAGATGCCCGAAGCACATAATACCACTAGGCATGTATAATAGAATAACACATTTCACTCATGATATTGAGGCTCTGTTTTCTAAAGCTCCTACCAGGATGTTCTCAAAGCTTGGTTTTAAACATTATCATTCCTACAGTCACTGGAATTTTTAAAAATTATTCTTTGGGGCAATATTCTGCACTGGTGAATTATTCATCAATTACTTAACATTCACCATGACCACCAACTTAAAACAGTACACACAAAATTAGCCACCATGAACTTTCCTAAAGATCACAAGAAACGGAAGTTCCAAAGGGAATGTCAGAACAAAGCTTCATGTTTTTATTAAGAAATAGAAGACGTGTGAAAAGGTTTATAAAGAGTCATATTCTTTTGCTGGGAGGTAGTTTACCAAAAGGTTAGAGCTATGTCTTACATTGGTGAAATTCTTATAATGCTATGCTTTAGCAATCAGAAAATATCATTTCAACTCTAAGTTTATATTTTGGCTTGAACAATGAATTAACATTTAACAATTTTACATAGCGCTCTGGAGGGGAGAAAATGAGCACACTGTATTTACCTTAAAAAATATAGGATGAAAGGAAATGTTTTAGGATTGTTTTCCTTATTATCAATCTTCAGTCAGATTCAAACAGAAAAACAAGGCAGACTTTAAGAGTGATTCACTGGTAGTTGATTTTAAAAGATGATAGTAGTCCATTGGACACTTTGAGTTTATCTCCACTAAAACAATAAAAATAAATGTTTTATTAACTGTGCTTTTGTGAGAAGCATGTCTCTTGAGAGATGTAAAAATGAAGCAATTAAAGCTACACATAGACCACATAGTGATTGATGAAATATTTTTTCCTCTCAGACCAGGCTCAAAACCCTGGCTGGTTCAAAAGTACTTTCTTTATTGTCTGGAGGCTCCTGTTGTGAATATTTGACAGATGTTGGCGTCTTTTGAAATCATTACAATTTACATAAGCATTGCTGAGGGAGGAATTCCTTTCCCTTCCAAGCATCTATCTCATCCCCCGACTTCAGTGTATTTAATATGTTCCATATCTGCCCACAGCAAGCAAGAGAAAAATAGGAAAGCGCAGGCTTGAAGAATCTGTAGTCACTTCCAACAGTCACTGTCACTACTGTAATGACTGTGCAGATCCCAAGAGCAATAGAAAAGTTCGTCATTCAAATTGTGTTTATTGTGAGCCAATAATAAACTTTTTGGCTAGCTTGTATTTCTCAAACTAGCCTAGTATTAAACTGACAATTATATATGACATGCCCACTCGGCTTCTTTAAAAAAATTTTTTTTGACAGTATTGCAGAGTTATCTTAGCTCTCTCACCCCCTTTCCTCTGGGCATGGCCCATTTAAATGTATTTGTATACTATGGGAAAACCTCCCCTGGAAAAATACGATATGTAAAACTATAGTTTCAGGGACACCTGGGTGGCTTAGTCGGTTAAGTGTCCAACTCTTGATTTTGGCTCAGGTCATGATCTCACAGTTCATGGGTTCGAGCCCCACTTAGGGTTCTGTGCTGACAGTGTGGATCCTGCTTGGGATTCTCTCTCTCCTGCCTCTCTACTCCTCCCCTGCTCATGCTTTCTCTCTCTCTCAAAATAAATAAATAACTTAAAAAAACAAAGTTGTAGTTTCAGTTTAAAACCTGAAAAAAAAATAAGTGAAAACATTTAGTGCCCTTAAATCCTCAGCAAACATGAATGTTTGCTTTGCTTTGCTTTGCGAGGCAGCTCTCATGCTTATAGCCATTCCAGGGTTCTATAAAGTTTGAGATTCTATATACTGGAGAATCAGAACACTACTGGTAGAGCTACCATGTGCCTCTTAAGTGCTCTGACCCTTGAGCTACCCCGGGGAAGGTTTCCGCCATCTCACCTCATGTGCTGGGAGTATAAACTCCAAGACCCCCCAGTATCTCAGTTTCTCCTGTACAAACATCATCACAAAGTGTCCTCTCCAATAAATCCAAAAGGACACCCAGTGACCCTCAGTGAGTTTCTAACAAGCCAATAGCTAGTTTATTTTTAAAATTAATTTAGGGGCACCTGAGTGGCTCAGGCAGTTAAGCATCCAACTCTTGATTTCGGCTCAGGTCATGATCTCACAGTTTGTGAGCTCGAGCCCCGTGTCAGACTTGGGATTCTCTCTCTCCCTCTCTGTCTCCCTACTTGTGCTCTCTCTCTCAAAATAAATAAAATACAAATTTTAATTAATAAACAAATAAAAGTCAACTTGAAGTGAAAAATCATAAACCAAATAATATTTAACCTTAAACCTAAAAAATAATAATATTTAACACTTTATTTTAACCTAAAACATGCACATGTACATTTGTCCATTCTTTAAAGCCAGGCCAAGGTCTTTTAGTTAGAGCCAAATCATCATCAACATCTAATTAAACAGCAGTTTTATATTTAAGCAATTTTACTTTTTTAGTCTTCCTAAAGCACATACACATTTGGTTTTCATAGAAATGACAGCTCCTTTCACACTCAGATTTTATCCATTTATAGGATGCTTTACTAAATTGTACAATTACAAATAAAAAATGCAACTGCATATGCTTGGGAATAAACATTGAGTAACTGTTAGCAATCCAACACCTCGGCCAGTGGGGCCAGAGGCGCACAGGCGCACTAAAGAGGGCACACTTCCCCAAATGTTTATTAGGGCACGACTCCGTGAATTCACAAAAGGTCTGGAGAATGGCTGCTAACCTGGTGACTCTTAAGTGGAGATTATTTAAGGTGAAAGGTATCTTACCTAGTAAAAATTATAGTTTCTACTACTGTTCAGAATCACTGGATGCCAATTATTGTTTATTGTCAGCTGGCTCTCAAAACCTCCCGTCTAGGAATGAAAAGACAGGTTTGCTACTGCCTAGGGAGTTAGGCTGGCCTCTCCAACGTCACTAGAATATTAGCCCACATCCCACCAGACATTTGTTTGCCTAGCTTTCCTTCCTACCACTCCACTCCCATAATACCCTGGTGGCCCCAGTGCTAGAAGATTTACTGATGTACCCAAGGTGTTTGGATATTTACCATGTGCAGGATTTCATCCAGATAAGAGGGCTGAGATCTTCAGTCTCCCAGACATCTGCTTCCTTCTTCATATGTACAAGTTCAGCACAAAATAAACAGTAAATCAACTAGGATTGATTTTCTCCTCCAATATTTTGGTCAGGAGGTAGAGAACGTTGCCCTGGGGTAGACATGAGCGTGTGTGGGCAGCCTTGGAACACATAGGATGGTCTTGGATGCTCCTAATATGCCTGTTATTAATGTTTTAAGCAGAACTTCTGAAAGGAAAGAAAACTGTGCAAATGGGATTAAAATTCCCAATCATGTTGTCTAACATTCTTATCACTAAAAATAAAAGACTATGCTTTTAATAATTCTGTACAAAACAAAAACAAAAAGAAAAGCCTATCCTGCTTTTTAAGTTGCTTAAACATTGTAAAGGAAAAGATTGAACTTGTTTTTATTAAAATTCATTTCATGCATAGAGATTTTTTATAATAATGCCCATTAATATAGTACTTAAGCATCCTTCCTGTGTGGACAGTTAGAATGCTTCAAGAAAATTATATAAGACTTGGACATATATTTTTTAAATTAGAAAAAACACAATTATTTCAAAAAGAAGTAAGTAGGTGAGTGGTAAAGAAACATCATCAGGGGTGCCTTCTAGTCGGTTGAGGGTCTGACTCAACATTGGCTCAGGTCATGATCTCATGGTTCATGGGATCAAGCCAGGCATTGGGCTCCTGGCTGACAGCAGGGAGCCTGCTTGGGATTCTCTCTTTCTCCTTCTCTCTGTCCTTCCCCTGCATGCTCACGTGCTCTCTTGCACTCTTTCCCTCTCCCTCTCAAAATAAATAAACTTAAGAAACAAAAATTGAGAGAGAGAGAGAGAGAGAGAGAGAGAGAGAGAGGGAGAGAGAGGCACCTGAATGGCTCGATTGGTTAAGTATCCAACTTCAGCTCAGGTCATGATCTCATGGTTCATGAGTTCAAGCCCTGTGTCAGGTTCTGTGTTGACAGCTCAGAGTGTGGAACCTGCTTCAGATTCTGTGTGTGTGTCTCTCTCTGCCTCTCCTCCACTTGCTTTCTCTCTCTCAAAAATAAATAAACACCTTAAAAAGTTATTAAAAAAAAAAAGGAAACATCACCAGAGCTGTCCTGAAATATAAGAAAAGCTAATTACAGGTGCAAATTAAGCTACCTTTTGATGATATCCTAAGTGTATTCAAAAAGATTATGATATTACATTTCTTAGGAGATGCATGAAAAGCATGTTCAATAAAACATGTGAGGTTTGGAAATTGTAAAATTTAGGATCCATGGAGTAGGAAAATACTCCATCTTATTTACACAGCTTATGTTGAATGAACTTTTAAAATAACTCTCATAACTACAGATGGCCTCACATGCCAACTAGCATGTGTTTCTGGAAGGAATAAAATTCCAACACCACTTGTTGCTTGGATTTAACACATGAAATTTCCTCCTTTGGAGTGGAGTTATTAATATATTGGCGCCCACATTTAGAGACCTGAATTTCCTTTATGATATCTCATTTGGAAACTTGACATTATTTTTGTATCTCCTTGCTGATGAAATTACGTTCTCACTATATGTGTTGCGTTAGGTTTTGTAGTCTTGATCATTAAATTTAAGAAGCATTCATTTATTTCAGTAACATGGTGGTCACATGTATAGACACATCTTAAAACTGAATCACTATCATCTTGATTCAAAACGGCTCTACCTGTGCATAGATATCAATCTACTCATAATTTTATTTATAATAGCTTTGTGTGTGATTTTCCCTTGATACTATCATGCAACTCATATTTATGTAAAACTAATTTTCCTGAACTAGTTTTAAAAGAATGCGGCACAGATCAGGGGAGCTTTTCTAGCTGGATGAACTGCCTGTCTGCAGCTTTTTGTGTGGGCTCCTAAGATTTCCTGCCTCCTTTACCTGGCTCTGGATCTTTCCTTTCCTTGGCCTTTTTTGTCCCTGTTGTAATGAGCTTTGACTCTCCTCCCGGCATTCTCCCCTCAGGGTGGGGCTCTGTCCCCGGAGGGTTAGGTGTTCCCGGAGCATCCCTTCGCAGCCCCTTTTGACTTGCGCCTGCCTGGAATTCCGTGTGATGTTGAGTCCCACAGAGAGGCGTGGAAAAATATTTGGCTTGGTGTCTGTGAGGATCACGTGGTTTGAAAGATGAAGGATTTGTGCGCTCGGGAAGGCTCTCGCAACAAAGAACTTTCCTGCGCTCATCCTTCCCGTCAATGAGGACACAGTGTGGTGGAAACAGATGGATGCCAGGGGACGCAGGTCCCCACTCTGGCTGATGAAGAAATAACAGAGGATAGTTTCACCGAAGGGAGCACATTTCCAAGGTTTTTCTGGAAGATGAGAAAGGCGTGGGTGAAGTGGAGAGCTGGATGTTTCAGCCTGCCTGGGTTCATGAGGCTTGTGGAGTCAGCACAGAGGTTCTGCAGCTGCGTGTACTCCCTCCACCTCTACATCAGAGGGCTAAGGACCCTAAGAGACTCTGATTATGAAAAAGAGAAGATTCAGGGGCACCTGGGTGGCTCAGTCAGTTAAGCGTCTGACTCTTTGTTTCTGCTCAGGTCGTGATCCCACAGTTCGTGGAATCACGACCGGTGTCCGGCCCTATGCTGATGTCATGGAGCCTGCCTGAAATTCTCTTTCTCTCCCTGTCCCTCCCCGACTCATTATCTACCCACCCCCCCCCTCTCTCTTTGTGTCAAAATAAATAAAGAAACTTTAAAACAGAAAGAAGATTCAGAAAAAAGAAAACCAGCCATATTTCTTAGAATGTAACAGGTGTGGCCATGACCACTTTTACACATGTCTTTAAGTGGTTCCTCAACAGCCTGGTGAAATATGCTATTGGCTCTGCTTTCACAGGGAAAGAAACTAAGGCACAGACACAAATCAAACCCACACAATTAGTGTCACAGGCCTAAAGGAGCCCAGGGCTTCTGATTCCCACACCAGTTCTTTTTCATTTCACCAGAACAGCTTCCCATCCATCCTGCTCCTGAACCAGAAAAGGTTAGATTATATTCATAATATTCTGTTTACAGGAGCAAAGGTGTGTGATAGTGCTTTTTTTTTTTAAGTGTATGGGCATCTGGGTGGCTCAATCAGTTAAGCATCCAACTTCAGCTCAGCTCATGATCTCACAGTTTGTGGGTTCAAGCCCCGCATCAGGCTCTGTGCTGACAGCTCAGAGCCTGAAGCCTGCTTCCAATTCCGTCTCTCCCTTTCTCTCTCCTCCTCCCTGTACTTGCAGTCTGCCTCTCTCTCAAAAATAAACAAACAATAAAAAAATAAATTAAATGTTAAAACTTTTTAATGTTTATTCATTATTGAGAGACAGAGAGACAGAACATGAGCAAAGAAGGGACAGAGAGAGAGGGAGACAGAATCTGAAGCAGGCTCCAGGCTCTGAGCTGTCAGCACAGAGCCAGATGCTGGGCTCAAACTCAGGAACTGTGAGATCATGACCTGAGCTGAAGTTGGATGCTTGACCGACTGAGCCACCCAGGTGCCCCAATAAAAAATAAATTAAAAAGAATGTTATTTGGGGCACCTGGTGGCTCAGTCGGTTAAGCATCAGACTCTTGATTTCAGCTCAGGTCATGATCTCACATTCGTGTGCTCAGAGTCAAGCCCTGCATCCAGCTCTGCACTGACAGCTTGGGATTCTCTCTCTCTCTGCCCCTCCCCTTCTCTCTCTCTCTCTTCTGTGCAAAAATAAATACTTTTTCAAAAAGAAAAAAATTAAAAGAATGCTCTTAGCTAAATTTCCTACCTTTTGGCATGTACAAGGTTAAGCCTTAACAATGAGAATAGTCAACTATTTAGAGGACTCATTTCCTGACTCTTTACCCTTGGTTTCACTTTAAATCCTGTTGGCAGATGAACAGAAGGGAGATTTCCTGGGTCACGCCTGGGGTACTGAGAGCTGAGTTCAGGATCATTACTTTGGGGATAAGGGAGGAACCTATTAGGAAGCAGGAGTAAGACTGTCCTGAGACTACAGGTCTGAAGCTAAGTCTATGTGGGATAGTCTTTAGTCCTGAGAAATCCAGCGTTTATGGGTGTTGGTTGTTTTTTTTTTTTTTTTT
>PISW01008862.1:0-29615 GCA_004023785.1 Mungos mungo | reverse complement strand
CCATGGAATTACTTACAAATCACTTGAACAATCAAAAGTTGATGATGTCCATAACTCTCTAACAGACCGTGTGAACTATAAATGCAATTCTTGAAATAAAAATAAATCTAATCTTTTAATTGTATAAATTTCACCAATCACTAATTTCTCTACAGTCTGGTATATAACCCTTTTTCTTTTTGTGAGATTCAAGATTATAGAACTTTGGTGAAAGAGCTTAGAAATAGTAGAATGTATTTTAATGTATTGAACACTGTATTTTAATTTAATTTTTATATAACACCTGGTGAACCAAGTCTTGTCCATTTCCTGCATGTTATTGATTTTAATAGGCTTTCAATTATGCCATAGCTTTTAGAGATGCTCATTTTGTGTGCTAGAAAGCAAATTTTTCCGGTTGAAGAAGGAATCCTATCAGCCCAATTTATTTAGAAATATTTCACTTCTGTTTAAGTACTCCTTGCCGAAATATTATAGTTGAATGGGTTGGTCAAGGAAGAAAAGTAGCAATTATTCCACACTGACAATCAACTGGTAGCAGCATATTTCTATACAGCATATGCTACGTGACTATGAGCCAAATGACCAGAGCTCAGAGGACTGTGGTCACCATTGTACTGAACACGAAGTCATTGCTCATGTGATGTGGGAAAACAAATGTCTTGCCAGAAATATCTGCCTCTTAATATCTTAGAAACACAAGTGTTTCTGTAGTAGTAGTGATTTTGTTTGTACATTTACTATAATTTATTTAGTTTCTCCTACATTTGGTTCCCTCAACCATAAAGTATCAAAAATTTGTTTCTCCTGAAAAAATTGGGAAAATTAAATGAGATAAAAAATGGAAAAGTACTCTATAAGTTGCAAAGTACAAGATGAATGTAAAATGTCATTATCACTAGTTTAGATCATTTGGATTTATTTCCTTTTATTCCTGAATTCCATTTTTGCCTTAAGAAAATATAATGACTAGAAAAAAAGAAACTTGTTTTCTTGCCTACTACTAGACTACTTCTGCTTAATGAAATGCTGGTAGATGCTAAATGGATCTTCTTCGGAGTGCCTGGGTGGCTCAGTCGGTTGAGTGTCATGGTTCATGGGTTCAAGCCTCACATTCACGCTCTGCACTGATACTGTGGAGTCTGCTTGGGATCCTCTCTCATTCTCTCTCTCTCTGCCCCTCCTCCACTTGTGGGCATGCATGTGTGCCCTCTTCAAAATTAAACATTAAAAAAATATTTTTAAGTAGATCTTCTTAATTGTGTTGTGTTTATCAAACATTTAAACCTTCCAGTACCTGAATAAAAATTCTCAATAGATGAGAGAATTTTCTATGACAACTAATTTCTTCCGTGTCTTCATTTTCTGTGCATCTACTCAAACTATGTCTCTGTGCCTATAATTTGTCTTTTAAAATGAAACAATAAAGATTATTACTTGAGTATACTATATATGCTTTTATAATAACATTTAAAAATTAATCTTATTTGTAAAAAATGGTTTTAAAACGTGGTGAGAGCAGCCACATGCAGTGTCTTCACACTAGGGCTGAAAGTCACCAGTCTTTACCAATTCGGTAAAGTATTTGTTTTTATACCAAGGGGACTCTGTGAGTTTTTTTCAATGGGGTAAGAAATAACTATCAACAGAACTTTTACATAACACACCCATAGAAGTCAGACTCAAGATATATTTAAGTTTATTATGACAACTGATGTGGAAACACAAATAACTCAAGTTTTTCATCTTCCAGTGGAAATTATCCGACTTGATTTTTCTGAAGATCTCAAGCTGCAATGTAAATTTAAACACATATTTAATTAAAGAGAAAAACACAAAGTAGCTTTTATAATTGCAAAGGTCTGCAGTAAATAGGAAAACGTTTCATCAAACTAAATTCATTTAAAAAATCAAAAGGGATATTTTTTACCTGATTGTTGAAGACTATTTTAAATAAAAGTCAGCTTTGTTTCATAAATCATATAGTGCTCACCTGTCATTGGGTGAAGTGTCAGAGATTTTTACCAATCAGCTACCCAGAGAGAGAGAATATTCCTTGCAGATCTTTGTCATTACCAGAAACAAAAAATGACTCCACATTATCCAGATGGAGGACTGCAGCAGGAAAATAGAATCAGTAATTTACAATAAATGCCAACAGGCCAATTCTAGTCTGGGGCTATTTGTTAAAACACCGTCTCTACTCTGAGTGTAAAGGCCTTCTCTGCTCACAGAGCTCATATTTTTTTGTTTATTCTTCTTTAGGTTTGTTTCTGGTTTTGAGAGGTTCAGGGGTGAACTTATTTCCTGTTTTGCATCAAAAAGAATAAGAAGAGAAAAACTATTCTGTAGCCAGTGAATATGGGACTTTAAATGGCAGGGGATCATGAGTGAATATGAAGTTGAGAAGGTATTTGTATAGGCATCTGACTCTGGACAGGCGTCTTAACATGTAGGTGAGCCCATCGTGAAAGTTCTTCTTCAGTTGGGTCTGGCCTTTCCAGATGTTTATTTCAAGGGCCCCCCAACCCAGAGAAATCAGGAAAAGATCGAGTTTTGAGAAATTACCTCTTCTGTGATAAAAAGAAGAGAAACACCCCGAGCATGCTTTCTATGACTGCTTGTCACCCTCACCAAGTTCGCTGAGCAGACCCCTAAATCTAGCAGAGGTCACAGAGTTTTACTTAAATAATAAGTCTTGGCTGAGATATGCTCTGTGATCGCTTCCAGGGAGTAACAAAGTAGTTCTTGCGTCTTAGATACTCAGATCTTTCGGGGGTATGGAACACAGGCGTATTTCCCCCCTATGATAGTTACAATGTTCTCTAGCTCCTCTCAGAGACAGCCTTTGGGGTTTGTCGACCCTCAGCTACTGCTCACAGCGTGCTTGGAGACAGGAGGCCCTAGAACTGCCCACCAATGAAAGGTGTGCACAAAGAAGCAACAGTCACACTCGACTTCAGCGTGTTGTTTCCACCCAGCTGACTCCAACGACACGTCGCACCAAACAGCTTTCCAGGCTCTTGGCAGGCCCCCGTAAGCTACTGAAACATGTCTTCCTTGACCTTTCAGTAGGACCTCCTTCTGCTCCAGAATTGAATTGATCTCAAACAGGGCAGAACAGGAGGCGAGTAGGGCATTTGATTGTCAAAGAATTTGACAAGCGTCGATCCCGTTTTTATTGCTTAGACATTATTTTGGCTCTTCTACATCGAAGCCAACTCCACAGTTTTGTTCCTTGGGCGACAGCTATGGAAAGAGCCTATTAAATTGACAAATATGTCCACTCTAAATGTAGCAGAAACACCTAAATTACATTGCTGCGATCATTTGGCTTCTTTATTGTTTAGGAAGTAAGCAATTCCCTTACTTTCTACATTGGTACAGACTTTCTTCATTTGCTTTGAACTTAGGAGCCCCTGCCCTTTTTTGTCTTTATGTAACGGTGCATTATTTAATATTTTTATTTTTACACATTTGCCAGGATTTTCATGCTGTGAACTACATCAGATAAGACAGAATCTCATGGCAGAAGGAAAGGGAATAGACAAATGGTGAACACAGATGAAGAACCATCTTAGGGATATGATTTATTTTTATGTGCATACATTTTACGTGTCTTTCATAATGCTAGCTTTTACTGATGCCCTGATCCAAAGACATTTATGTAACTGCCTTGAGTAAAAACCAAAGAATTCTCACCATCTTGTGTAAATAGAAGGCACTATACGCACAGGTTGTGAGCAATCCCAGCAGGCCAGAAACCCAGCACCGCAAGAGAATTTTGTACCCAAAGAACTTGCAAGTAACTGTTTAAGCCGTAAAAGGTTGTAATTGTTTAATAATGCTAGCTTTGTATATTTCTAAACCTTGTGTTACTTAGGGTAATGTTATATTTATACTACCATGTGTCAGATCTATGCTCTCCTGCCAAATCTGCATACCTCCAACAGCAACATATTATAAAACGTTAAATTGCCTTTTTTTTTTTTTTTTTTACAAACTAGAAGTCAGCCATGATGAGATGATTGACACAGCCATATGCAGATTTCATTGTTTTATTTTGGTGTGGAATACCTGGATTAAAAGGAAGAAGAAAAGTGTTTAAAATCTAGAGATGCCTGACAATCTGAAACACTTCAACAAAGATAAACAGGTTCCCTTGTTATGAGAGTCAGTAACATATTAACTCATCCTGTGAATCTTCAAGAAGGGACTCTAGTCCCTTCTTGGGAAATTTAGAAATTCCCAAGAAACTCATTTTTTGGCAGAATTTTCCCAAGATAAAGCACTCCGTAGATACTTTTGGGGAAAGACTGGTCTAGAAAAAGAAAAAAAAAAGAATACTTTAAAGTGTTGTAACCAAAATAGCATGACTACAACTCATGACTACAATAATTTTTTACTAGAAATAGAAGAAGTGGTATTTACCTGCAGATAGTGGGGGTATACTTTGCCCTTATGACTACCTTCTAGACATAATCTGTAATGTTTGCTTTTTTGCTCACCAATTTCTTAAGGGTTGATAATACACCAGGATCACTAAAGACGGGGTGACAGGTGGAGTTCTACATATTGTATTCCTGTTGCATTGATACGATACTAGTACTAGACATGATGGCAAAGGTGGAAGTGATTTTGGATGAGTAACAGTGGGAATAAAAGTTGAACTTCTGAACTTAAGAGTCATGCTGGAAACAATACAAATGGCAAAACAAAGGTAAAAATTGTTGTAATAAAAGAAATGGTGATATGGTTATCTCTGCTTGTTAGGACACTAGGAATCAACACGCATATTTCCATTTTATAAACTTCTGGAGGACAAGATACACACTTGTCTATCATTGCACATCTTAAAGTACCTCTCATGGTTTCTTGTTTGAATAAATCAAAATAAGCCATCAGAAGTTTGCCTGTTGTACATCATGCTAGAGTAACACCCCATTGTGTCTACAAAGATGAGAAACTAAAATTAACATTATGCTTTCCCTTAAAAATAATGCAAAACCCAAGGACAAGCTATGAGTATAACCACCACACTCTACTGCCTCCCCGTGGCTACCTTATGGCTGAAATATTGCAATGATTTTTTTTTTTATTAATGACGTGGGCTTTGACAGAAATGGGAGGCTTTGTCCAGCTTAAAAACTTTATTTTTTTTAACATTTTTTTATTTTTGAGAGAGAGAGAGACACAAAGTATGAGCAGGGGAGGGTCAGAGAGAGAGGGAGACACAGAATCAGAAACAGGCTCCAGGTTCTGAACTGTCAGCACAAAGCCCAATGCGGGGCTCGAGCCCACAAACTGTGAGACCATGACATGAGCTGAAGTTAGCCGCTTAACCCATTGAGCCACCCAGGCACCCCCCACCTAAAAACTTTAAACAAGACATTGAACATTCCACTCCCATGGGAATATATTATAGCATTGGGAATAAATTTCATTTACATCCTTGGAACCATATAGCTGGCCAACGTTGGGCCTTTTCACAATAGTAGACCACACTATCCAGATACTTTAAGCTTCTTCCGTGACCATTTCACTAAACCTTCCAACTAACCCCATTATGATTCTGTGCAATTCAGGTCCAGTGTAATGAATCAATATGGAACTGCTTTCCATGCTGGCACCCTTAAATTATATTAATTTCTGCTTGGTATTCTTGGAAACTAAAATGTGGAAAAAGTTATATGCCCCACAAGTAGGAAAGATTAATATAAACATTTTATGAATGAGCGCAAGTCTCTACAGGATCAGAATATTGTAATAGAATATTTTAATTTAAGGTATTGTCAATGGAATACCAGTTGGCGATGAAAAAGAATGAAGTCCTGCCATTTGCAGCAACGTGGATGGAACTGGAAGGTGTTATGCTAAGTAAAATAAGTCAGTAAGAGAAAGACAGATACCATATGTTTTCACTCATATGTTGAACTTGAGAAACTTAACAGAAGACGATGGGAGAAGGAAAGGGGAAAAAATAGTTACAAATGGGGGATGGGGAGTAGGCAAACCACAAGAGACTCTTAAATACAGAGAACAGACAGGGTTGATGGGGAGTAAGGGAGAGAGGAAAATGGATGATGGGCATTGAGGAGGGCACTTTTTGGAATGAGCACTGTGTGTTGTATGTAAGTGATGAACCACAGGAATCTACCCCAAAAACCAAGAGCACGCTGTACACACTCTATGTTAGCCAATTTGACAACAAATTATATTTAAAACAAAATTTTTAATGGCAAAATGATTACAAAACTGAAAGTAAGTAAATAAGTAAGTAAATAAATAAGTGTAACAGCACTCTGTAAGTGTGTAGGTAAAATTTTGTTGATATTTATTACTGATGCTGACCCTAAAAAGAATTTCTTATACATATCATACCTACCTATGCCTAATATTACTCTCAGTCACATCGGAAGTGGTTGTCAGAATGAACTTTACAGCAATACTTACTGAACTATATGGAAGATTATTTTGATAATAGCACATATTTCATGGGTAGTCTTTACTCTGATTCTTTAGAAAATTGAATTTCAAGAAAATGGACAAGATGTAACCTCTTGTTTCAATAACAATCATCTTTGAAATACATTTAAGTATTAGGGGGATAAGCTTTTTTCGTATGGCTTTCAACCAGATATACCACCTTTTATTTCATTCCTTTAGTATCAAGATAGCAAATTGAGCCTTTCTTACTTTCTACCTGAAAAGTCATAGACTTCATAATGCCAGGATCACTTGTCAATGAAGAGGAAATACAGTTCTACCCAAACACATCCGATGGTGTTGAGAAACACCTAATAATTTAATGTTCCGCACAGTCACGGTTTTTTCAACAAAAAGTCACTGGTCAGCTGGGTTAGAGGATGACGGACTAGTAATCGTGCCTTGGAAGCTAGAGAGTGAACTGCTCCTGATAGATTTAAGGTGTATCTCCCCTGATGCCATTTATTTATGTTTCAGAAAGTAATAAAATCCTGATCCATATATTTATATTCCATTAAATTCCATTTTAAAAATTCGGTTCCTCTCCGTCTCTGGAGAGGAGGAGGGGCTTATGGGGCAGCGCCCATATAGGCTCCCAGGGTCATAATTTCAGTGGTCATCTCGGACATTACGGAGGCTTAGTACATGCTGGGTGACATCTGCCCTCATCATGCTGCCCTGAAAGGGCAATGGGGCACGGAAACCAGCACTGAGATGTCCTGTAAGTAAATAATGTCTGCCTCTGATGCCCAAACTTCATGTTTGTGGAAAAACATGTCAGGGAAAAATAAATACATATACATTTTTTATGTTTGTTTATTTATTTATTTTTAGAGAAAGAAAGTAAGTGTGTGAGCCAGATAGGGGCAGAGAGAGCGGGAGAAAGAGAGGGAGAGACAGAATACCAAGCCTCCCCACTGTCAGCACAGAACCCTATGCAGGGCTTGAACCCATGGGCCATTTGGGATCATGACCTGAACTTAAACTAAGAGTCATATGTTTAACCGACTGAGCCACCCAGGCGCACCTAAATACATATAGATATTAAAAACATCAAATAGAATGTTACAAAGAAATCCATTTAAGGACTTTTTGAAAAGTGAGAACACTGGGTTCATTTAGAATGTGCTTTCATTTGCATTTTTATTTACTTATACTCGTTTTTTACATAAAACTGAGTGATCATCGGCAAAATGGTGACAGAGATGCTTCCCTGCTCTCTCAAGGTTTGGGACTTATTTCCATATAAACTGAATTCTAATTGCCAAAATGGTTTTGTGAGTGTTTCTATAACCCCTCCCTACTAAAAGTCCATTCAAAGTGTGGTTTCTGCTGAATTTACCATGGAAAAGTTGTTAAGAAATCCATAGGGGGGTATCTCCTGGTTTGCAGTGGAACATCTTTTTCTCCATCTTTTCTTTGCTGTGACAGCTGCAACAGACACTGGAGAGGCCAGAAAACAAATCTGCCCAGGAAGCACCATGGGGGAGAGCAAGGCTGTAGGGAACTTCCTACTTTCCCTTATCAGAGAAACTGTTTTTCTGACTCTTTAGGTTCATAAACTTTCCTGGCTGCTTTTGAAATCCAGTCCCTTAAAGCCTCTGTCTTGAGTGCTGACTTGAAACAACTCATGAATCAGGATGTGGGTTCAGAAGGAATGATTCAAGGAAGAGAGTCAGATAAATGAGGTGTATTCAGTAGAAATCACCTCGCACCTCTTGTACGTACTACCTTACCCTGAAATTCCAGCCATGAGATCCATGTCTACCTCAACTTCCTGTATTTCCCCAATACCTATCTTAGACAAGTCTGGGCTCAATCTTACCCTGCCCTACAGGCTGAGGTTTTACATCTAAGACTTTTGAGAAGATCAAGACTTTTCAATCTAAAAGTATTTTATGTTGGGGCATCTGGGTGGCCCAGTCAGTTGAACGCCAGCATTGGCTCAGGTCAAGGTCTCGCGGTGGTCCGTGAGTTCGACCCTGGGTCAGGCTCTGTGCTGACAGCTCAGAACCTGAGCCTACTTCAGATTCTGTGTCTCCCTCTCTCTGCCCCTCCCCCAATCATTCTCTCTCTCTCTCTCTCTCTCTCTTTCAAAAATAAAATAAAAATATTAAAAAGATTTTTTAAGTGTTCTATATAGGTCAGGAAAAGAAACATAAATCATTTTAGATTAATAGCAATGTGGAAAAGGCAACTCTAAGTTTCTTCCATTTCACACCTGCCCTTGTAGGGAGCTGATTCCCATAGGGCTCCCTCCTTCTGTGATGGCACCCCATGATTTTTCACCAGCCATCTTGGGCAGGCCCTACCAACTCCCTATTTCATCACCTCAGACAGGGCCCAGCCTCCCCAACCTGGTGCCTTCTGCTGTGCCCCCTGTGTGCTGGGCAGTGTTGCAGAGCTCTCTGTCCCTCAGCTTTCCTGCTCCCCTCTTCTTTCAAGTGAAAAGAGCAGTAATACTAGACACTTGAAAGTCAATTTACAAGGCATTTTCACTTCCACTGTGGACACCGTGTGTTTGGTAGGACAGGGATCATCACTGTCATTTTTCAGAAGGAAAACAGGGGCGCCTGGATGGCTCACTCAGTTAAGCGTCCAGCTTCAGCTCAGGTCATGATCTCACAGTTCATGGGTTCAAGCCCCGTGTCAGGTTCTGTGCTGACAGCTAGCTCAGAGCTTAGAACTGTCTCAGATTCTATGTCTCCCTCTCTGACCCTCCCCTGCTCACGCTGTCTCTCTCTGACTCTCAAAAAACTAAATAAAAAACATTTTTAAAAAATTTTTTAAAGAAAAAGAAGGAAAACAGTATGGAGAAAGTCATCCATGTCCCGCCCCACTGCAGTCCAATGCCTTGGGTAACCGACAACCTTTCCAACACTCGGTTATCATGTTTGTAAGAGTGTTGACTGGTTACTCGTATCTATGGCTCCAGTTCTGAGTCTGTGACTCTCTAGTTCTAAGTCCAAGATTCTTGATGCTTAAACCCAGGAGAATACAGGTCTCTTTTCTCTTCAGAAGCAATATTTACATTTTAACAATTCCTTCTGGAGACAATTCCCCCAACCTTTGTAGGAATCTGTTAGTGATATTTTAAAAAACTTCATGTTTACTTAATTTTGAGAGAGAAAGAGGGAGAGAGAGAGTGAGCGTGAGCAGGGGAGAGACAGAGAGAGAAGACGACAGCAGGCTCCATGCTGCCAGTGCAGAGCCTGACATGGGGCTCAAACTCATGAATCGTGAGATCATGACCTGAGCCAAAATCAAGAGGAGAACGCTTAACCAGCTGAGACACCCAGGTGCCCCTTTACTTTAGATGGTAATTTTAGGCCAGGTAGGAAGCTGACTGAGAAAGAGCAACGTTTTAACATTTATTGAGTCTTATCATGTGCAGGTCCTCTGCAAGCACAGTACCCATGTTAGCTTATTAAACCTTTTGAATATTGGAGAGGTGGAGGTTAACTTTCATTTCTCTGATTAGGGCCCTGAGGCTCACAGAGGTAACCCAGCTAACCCACATCACATAGCCGGTGAGTGGAAGACCCAGGATTTAACTAGCAGTTGATCTCTCCCTCTAACCACTAACACACAGTAAACTCCATGGTCAAAATTGCCCTTTATGAATAGAGCTCCGGGCTCCCTACTTTGCTTTAGTCAGAGCAGCCTGGCTTTTATCTGTGTATCTATTAGACTTCTGGATAGGATTCCTTTGAAAAAAGGGCTACATAGCAGAAATGTTTTTAATATCCCTGGCCCACACCATTCAAGGACACCTCTGCATTTCCAAGCCCTCTGTGGTAGACTCAGTCTCATGGGCTGTTCCCTAAGGTCCAATAAACCCCGTCCACTGTCAACTCCTCCCCCAAGGACTTGTCCTCCCGCAAATGCCAGAAGAGAAGAAAATTCGAAAGGGACTTCCCTGTCCTCAAAACCTAGATTAATTTCTTCTGGCTCCTCAAAGGGTTTTCACAAATTAAATCTAAGGGAAAAAAATAATAAAAGTCACCACATACTAGTATATGAATATTACTTTTAAAAATAGTTTTTAATGTCCTAGAAATCAAGGTTTGCCTTACTGTAAAGGGCTCTAATGTCATAATTACAAACTGAGAAAGTGATTAATTAGGGATTGACTTTTCCTTTTTTAAAGGAATTATCTTATATACCTGATATAGTTTCAAATTTCCCATTCACATGCAGCTTTTCAAAAGCATATCTAATAGTTTATACAGTGAGAATTGGTGCAAATTTCCTTTTTCTCAAACTCCTAGGGGAAAGAGATCATAGGTTTGTGCAAAATTATTCTAGCAAGTACTTTGGTTTTTTGTTTGTTTGTTTGTTTGTTTTAATATAATTTATTGTCAAATTGGTTTCCATACAACACCCAGTGCTCATCCCAACAAGTGCCCTCCTCAATGCCCATCACCCACTTACCCCTCTCCCCTACTCCCCATGAACCCTCAATTTGATCTCAGTATTTAAAAGTCTCCTATGTTTTGCCTCCCTCCCTCTCTGTTTGTAACTTTTTTTCTCCCCTTCCCTTCTCCCATGGTCTTCTGTTAAGTCTCTCAAGTTCCACATATAAGTGAAAACATATGTTATCTGTCTTTCTCTGACTGACTTATTTCACTTAGCATAATACCCTCCAGTTCCATCCACATTGCTGTAAATGGCCAGATTTCATTCTTTCTCATTACCAAGTAGTATTTCATTGTATATATAAACCACATCTTCTTTATCCATTTGTCAGGTGATGGACATTTAGGCTCTTTCCATGATTTGGCTATTGTTGAACGTGCTGCTATAAACATTGGGGTACATGTGTCCCTATGCATCAACACTCCTGTATCCCTTGGGTAAATTCCTCTGGGTCACAGAGTAGGCCTATTTTTAATTTTTTGAGGAATCTCTACTCTGTTTTCCAAAGCAGCTGTACCAGTTCACATTCCCACCAACAGTGTGGGAGGATGCCCATTTCTCCACATCCTCGCCAGCATCTATAGTCTCTTGATTTGTTCATTTTGTCCACTCTGACTGGCTTGAGGTGGTTTCTCGGGATGGCTTTGATTTGTATTTCCCTGATGATGAGTGACATTGAGCATCGTTTCATGTGTCTGTTGGCCAGTTGGATGTCTTCTTTGGAAAAGTGTCTATTCATGTCTTCTGCCCATTTCTTCACTGGATTATTTGTTTTTCAGGTGTGAAGTTTGGTGAGTTCTTTATAGATTTTGGATACTAGTCCTTTATCCAATATGTCATTTGCAAATAACTTTTCCCATTCCATTGGTTGCCTCTTAGTTTTGTTGATTGTTTCCTTTGCAGTGCAGAAGCTTTTTGTCTAGCAAGTACTTTGTGCTTTTATGATATGCTGATTTCAGTTAGCCCAAGAACAAGATTCAGAACAGTCTTCTTACCTGACCATGCAGTGGGAAGAACGGGACTGATGGTGCTCCAGAGAGCAACTCCAAATGCAGACCTGAGAACAAAGTGGCAGAAGGGAAGAAGGTACTTCCTCCCTGTAGCCTTGTGATATGACATTTATAGCATTTTTAGCCATAGTTAGAAATGAGAAAGTGTATCATCAATGAAAAGGAAATCAACGTGTTGGAGAAAAAGTAGAAAACTAAAGAGAAAAAAGACAAACTGGATTTCATTAAAATTAAAAACTTGTGCTCTGTGAAAGACAATATCAAGATAAGCCACAGATTGGGAGAAAACATTTGCAAAAGACACATCTGATAAAGGGCAGTTATCCAAAACAAAGAACTCTTAAAACTCAAGAATAAAAGAAAAGAACCCAATTAAAGGATCAGCCAAAGACCTTACCAGACACCTCATCAAAGGAAATATACAGATGGCAAATAAGCACACAAAAAGGTGCTCTGCATCACATCACCAGAGCAATGCAAACTAAACCAATGATAGATACTGTCACACACTTACTAGAATGCCCCCAGATCTGCACACTGACACCAAATGCTGGTGAGGATGCAGAGCAACAAGAGCTCTCTTACACTGCTGGTGGGAATGCAAAATGGTAAGGCCACTTTGGAAAACAGCTTGGCAGTTTCTTACAAAATTAAACATACCCTTACTATGTGATCCCATAATTGCACTCCTTGGTGTTTACCCAAAGGAGTTGAAAGCTGGCGTCCATATAAACACCTGCACATGGTTGTTTATAGCAGCTTTGTTCATAATTGCCAAACATGGAAGCAACCAAGGTTTTTCTCAGTAGGTAAATGGATAAATAAACTATGCTACATCAGATAATGGAATATTATTCAGTGCTAAAAAGAAGCAAGCTATCAAGCCGTGAAAATACATGGAGAAAATTTGGATGCATGTTACTAAGTCAAAGAAGCCAATCTGAAAAGCCTGTATACTGTATATTCCAACTATATTACATTCTGGGTAAGGTAAAACTACAGAGGCAGTAAAGAGGGACCAGGAATAAATAGGCAAAGTACAGCGGATTTTTAAGGCCCTGAAAATACTCTGGATGATGTGACAATGATAGATGTATGTAATTATACATTTGTCAAACCCCATAGAATGTACAACACCAAGAGTGAATTGTAAGGTAAACTGTGGACTTTTGGTGATAATGATGGATCAGTGTAGGTTTGTTCCTGTTTTTTTTTTTTTTTTAAAGTACCATTCTAGTGAATGAAATTGCTACTGGGGGAGGCCATGCATGTGGTGTGGGCGGGTAAAGAGTATATGGGAAATCTCTGTACTTCCTTCTCAATTTTGTTGTGAACCTAACCTGCTCTAAAAAATAAAGTCTTGAGGGGAAAAAGACAAAGGAAATCCATAGTAGAGTGTTCTGATTAATCTAAAAGACTGACTTAATGCTCATGATCATCGTGTGGCTTATATGTGCCAAAAATACATGATACTTCTATGCTTTTTTTAGGGATATTTACCAATAATTAAAAATATTCTGGTACCTAGATAGTGATCAATCACTAGAAGTGAAATGCAAAGTCAGTTAAAATCAAAATGAACGTCTAATGTTATAACTGAAATAAACTACCCTTCCTTGGTTAATATTAGCAAAATTAGATTTATTCTGATATTAAATTTACTTTAACACAGACACAGAAGACAAAGACCTATATTCCCAGATCCATGTACATGATGTCACTCCAGCAGGAGTTCCAGACATTGTGAGGGCTGCTGCAATGAAACCCCAGCAGCATTCACTGTCTCACAGAGAACATTAGAGAGAGAACCGAAATAATATTATCACTGTACTGATGTACAGCAGAAATTATACTTAGAATATATCCAGCAAACATTGCAAGGCCCAGGCAGTAATACTACCTGTGATGGCAAACAGTCAATAGAGTAATGGTAAATATCAGAGAGCAAATATTATGAACCCGGAATAGAAACTCTTTTACACAATTACCTTCTGGGCTTGAGCACAAACCTCAGTTTTTTACTGGCAAATGATTATATTCAAGCCTAATACTGGAAACATTTTAAAGCAGTTTCTAATGTCAAAGAAATCAATACCTTTGTATGTGAATAAGAGAGTAATATATAAGGCTCATCTATCTCTGAAATTCTGCCTACAAACTCCCGAGCAATATTTATGCAGCACCCCTTATATATGCTAAACTGAAAAATAACCAAAATGATTAATGCATGACTTAGTAAAAAACACATCAAAGGAGATTGTTCACATAGAGAAGAGTAACATAGGCACTTTAATGAAAAAATGGAGGCAGTTTAAAATAATAAATATAAAAACACAGGTGCTTCATGGCACCTGGTAGCTCAGTCAGTTATGCATCTGACTCTTGATTTCAGCTCAGGTCATGATTTCACAGTGTGAGTTCGAGCCCCCACATTGAGCTCTACACTGACAGCATGGAGCCTGCTTGGGATTCTCTCTTCCTCTTTCTCTGACCCTCCCCTACTCATGAGTACCCCACTTTCTCTCTCTCTCTCTCTCAAAATAAATAAATAAGCTTAAAAAAACACAGATGCCTCAGTATATTTTTTAAAATTTGCATTCAGTAATAAAAAAAAAAAAGAAGCTTGTTCTTTTGGTGTACATTGCTATAAGTTTTAGCATATGTATAGATTTGTGAAACCACCACCACAATTAGCATACAGAACAGTTCCATCACTGAACAAAAGATTTCTTCATCCTGCCCTTTTGTAGTTAAATTCTGCCCTCACCCCTAACCCTTCCCAACCACTGTATTCTCTGTATCTATAGTTCTTTTCTTTCTTTCTTTCCTTTTTTTTCTTTTGGAAGTGGGGGACTTCTGTACCCATTTTATTTTATTTTACTTTATTTTATTTTCATGCTCTACCCCAAGGGCAGTCCTAATATGTTTAAGTGTGTCTTTAGAGATGCATGTATCCTTGAATGCTACATAGTGTTTTGTATGTATGTGATATTTATTTATTTATTTATTTATTTATTTATTTATTTATTTCAATGCAGGGCTCAACCTCATGAACCTCAAGATCATGACCTGAGCCTAAACCAAAAGTCAGATGCTTAACCAACTGAGCCATCCAAGTGCCCCGATTTTTATTTGCTTTTAATGGGTACAATTCAGTGGGTTTTGTATACTCACGAAATTATGCAACTATTACTGGTATCTAATTCTAGAACATTTCATCCTCCTCCTCCAAAATACTATACCCATTAACAGCCACTTCCCATTGTCCTGTCTACCCAGCCTCTGGCACCCAATAATCTACTTTCTTCTTCTATGTATTGGTCCATTCTGAACATTTCCTATAAATGGAATCATACAATATGTGTCTGGCTTTCCTTCATTCAGCATGAGGTTTTCTAAGTTCATCCATTTTGTAACATGGATTACTACTTCACTCCTTTTTGTGGACAAATACAATTCACTGTATGTATATACCATATTTTTCAGCCATTAAGCTAGTAATGCATACGGGGCTGTTTCTGCATTTGGCTATTATGAATAATGTTGCTATGAACATTCATGTACACGTTTTTGTGGGGACATATGTTTTTATTTCTTTGGCGCAATTACCTAGAAATGGAATTTCTGGGTTATATAGTACCTTTATAGTTAACTTTTTAGGGAGTTACTAAATTATTTTCCAAAGAGATGGCACCATTTTACATTTTCACCAGTATTGTACAAGAGTTACAATCTGTCCATAGCCTCTTCAACACTTGCTAATCATCCAGCTTTTTCATTACAGCCATCCTGTTGAACATGAAGTGGTATATTATTGTGGTTTTGTCTTTTTATTTTTTTAGGGAGAGAGAGAGAGAGAGAGAGAAAGAGAGTGTAAGCGGGAAGAGGGAGTAGAAAGAGAGAGAGAGAATCTCAAGCAGGCTCCATGCTCAGCTTGGAGCCCAATGTGGGGCTCCATCCAAAACCCTAGGATCTTGACCTGAGCTGAAATCAAGAGTCAGACACTCAGCTGACTGAGCCACCCAGGTGCTCGTTATAGTGGTTTAGTTTGGCATTTCCCTAATAAGCAATGGTGTTTACCATTTTTTATGTGCTTCTTTGTCATCCATATTTCTTCTCTAGTGAAGTGTCTTTTCACATTTCCTCTTTTTTCATTGGTTTATTTGTCTTTTTATTGTTGTGTCTTAAGAGTTCGTTATTGTTCTAGATTCAAGTTCCTTATCAGATACATGATTTGCAAATATTTTCTCCCACAAAAATATTCTGTAGGTTGTCACTTCGCTTTCTTGATGGTGTTCTTTGAAGCACAGAAGTTTTAAATTTGGGGGAAGAAAAACTTTTTTTAATTTTGATGAAATCGAATATTTTCAAATTTTTCTTTTATGGGTTGTACATTTTGGTGTTCTGTCTAAGAATCTTTTGCCTAACCCCTGATCAGGAGGAGTTTTCCATATATTTTCTGTTAAATCTTTTCTAATTTTACACTTTGTTTACATCTCTGATCCATTTTAAGTAAATTTTTATCTAAGGCAAAGGAGGTCTAGGTTGATTTTTTTTGTTTTCTATTTCACATATTGATTTCCAGTTGTTCCAATGAAAGATTATCTTTAATCCACTGAATTGCCTTTGCACTTTTGTCAAAAATCAGTTGACCATATATGTGTGATTCTATTTCTGGACTCTATTCTGCATATTAATCTAAACATTTATCTGTATACAATACCACATGGTCTTGATCACTATAGCTTTCTATTAAGTCTCAAAATCTAATAATTAAAATTTAAATTTAAAATTGTTTTGGCCATTCTATGTACTTTGCATTTTTATATATACTTTACAGTCAATGTGTCAATTTCTATTAAAAAAAAACCCCTCCTGAGATTTTTGACTGGGATTTCAATTTGGGGATAGTGATGCATTAACAATATGCCTTATCCAACTCATAAACATGGTTTACTTCTCCATTTATTTAGCATTTCTTTAATTTCTCTCAGTAAAGGTTTATAGTTTCAACATAGGGGTTTTATATTTTTGTTAAAATTTCCCCTAAATAGATTTATGCTTTTGTGATACTACCATAAATGGTATATTTTAAATTTCATTTTCTAAATGTTTCTTGCTAGTATGTAAGAAGACAATCTTTATATATTGATCTTTTATCTGGCAGGCTTGCTAAGTTGACTTACTAGTTTTAACAGGTTTTATTGCTTTTTTTGGTCAAATACTTGGAGTTTTCTGCATATATAATCACGTCACCTGTGAATAAAAATCATTTACTTCTCATACAACCTGCATACCTTTATTTCTTTTTCTTATTTTATTCTACTGACTAGGACAATGTTGAGTTAAAGTAATAAGAATAGACATTCTTGAATGGTTCCTGACTTTAGCCCTTGACCATTAAGTATAATTTTGGTTGTATGTTTTCTGTTGATAAACATTGTTTTTAATGCTCTCCTTCCAATCATGGAATGGTTTAGCATAAATATTTACATATATTTTGAAGTAATTTTGATGTGGGACTAACTTCCCATCTGGACCAGGTCAAGTCATTCTTAACAGGAAACTGGCTTCAAATATGCAGAACCAAGACCACAGTGTGCAAGCACCTGCCTGCCGGGGTTCAAAAGCAGTCGCCTCAAAGAGCTAGTGAATACACGGTATTTCAGAGGCACAAATAAAGGTAGTTGGAACTAAAATTACTGACTGTCTACTCTCTGCCAGGCCCTGCGTGATGCCTCTTATGTGAGTCATCTCCATTTTTGCTCTTCTAATCTATACAGAGTCAGAATTTTTAAATAATTCCATTCCTCCATCTTCAGC
Source organism: Mungos mungo (assembly GCA_004023785.1). Lineage (NCBI taxonomy): Eukaryota > Metazoa > Chordata > Mammalia > Carnivora > Herpestidae > Mungos > Mungos mungo. Next base: position 11,877 of record PISW01008862.1, on the reverse strand, counting down.
AGGGTATGAGACAAAGTGCCGGGAGGCAACCGGAGCTTTTCTAATCTCACCGTGCAGGATGGGCTACAGGCTGCCTCTCACTGTTGCCACATTGACCCAAATATGCTACTGCAGCTGATTATCTAAGTAAGGGGGAAACAACTGGCTTCCTCTCTTTCTGAGAGTTTCGACCTGAAAAGAAATTTCATTTTTTACAACCATGTAATATGAATTTATATTCTCCAGAAAGTTCTTATATATAGCTTTTATAGAGTCTACACACAAGATGCCTTTTAAACTAGATGTTATATTTCCCTTATATTTCCCAGGGATGCACTTGGAAAACTTAAAAATGTATATATATAATTATTAGAGGGGGAAAAAAAGCCCTAGGCTCTTTCTACACAGCCTAATCATTTTCAGGAGAGGAGCTGAGGCTGAGGGAGATTAAGAGACCTTTCCAGGCTTGCACAGCTAGTTAGTGACAAACTCTGGACTAGGATTGTTCTAAAAGCTCTTACGACTGTCATTCTCACAAGGACTGGCATAAGTATTGAATCCACTTACATCATAATTAACTGCTCTGTTATGGTTTTTCATTGGCCACTTAAATTTCTCAGTTCCAAATACATTGACACCTAATCTAATTATTCATAATTATTATTAAGTTTCATTTTAGGCACATCCCACTTCCCTTAAATGAATAAAAGATGAAGAACATATTGTGAGGGACACCTGGGTGGCTCAGTTGGTTAAGCATCTGACTTCAGCTCAGCTCATGATCCCACGACTTGTGTGTTTGGGTTGCATCAGGCTCTGTGTTGACAGCTCAGAGCCGGGAGCCTGTTTCAGATTCTGTGTCTCCCTCTCTCCCTGCCCCTCCCACTTGCACTCTGTCTTTGTCTCTCAAAAATAAATAAACATTAAAAAAAGAATAAGAAGAAGAAGAAGAAGGGGCACCTGGGTGGCTCAGTCGGTTGAGCCAGCTTCAGCTCAACGATCTGGCGTTTGTGGGTTTGAGACCCGGGTCAGGCTCTGTGCCTACAGCTAGCTCAGAGCCTGGACCCTGTTTTCAGATTCTGTGTCTCCCTCTCTCTCTGATCCTCCCCTGCTCATGCTGTCTCTCTCAATCTCTCGAAAATAAATTTTAAAAAACATTAATTTTTTAAATAAATAAAAAACGAAGAAGAAGATACTGTGACAAATTTTGTGGAGAAAATGGAAAAATATTCATGTAGAACAATAGATATTTTGAAAGGCATTATGACACTTTGAACCTCTAGGCTACATGGACTGTAATCCAATTTTCTTCTCTCTGTACATGAGCATTTATTCAGAGTGAATGATGAAGCCATAGAAAACTGGGTGCCCTAACAAGATTCTCTCATTTGGACTTTTGAAAACGTGTCTCTCAAATTCAAAAGAGGTCACAATGTTTAATCCTTACATATAATTCAATCTGTTAGGAAAAGTAAAGACGAAATATACCTTTTTGCATTTGAGGGAGACATTGTTTGGGGATCAAATAATAATAATGAAGAAAAAAAAATCCCACCAAGAATAGAAATTCAGAAGCCCACCCAGCAGTTCAGATTCCCACCGTGGTTAACAGGGAGTTTACTGCCACCAAGTGGTTTTCTAAATCCACTCAATTCTGTAACTATTGTTTCTTAAATTCTCCCCAAATATCAATACGTTTTCAAAGCATCTGCTTTCAGTTTAAATGAAAATATCATGAAACCTTACCCTGAGACAACTGGAAACTTTCCCTAAATTGGAAAAGTAACAAGTCTTTCATTGTCAAAAGAAAATGTGGTGAATATTTGCGTTTACTAAACTTCCGTCATTGAAATAGCCAGAAAACAGGTGATACAAACGCATTTACTCAGCACATGGGAAGGCTGATATGTGTTGCTGCTGATAACAAAGGGGAAAATCCTTTGAAACAACAAATGTTTAATGAAGAAACGTACATTCTTTGAATGGAATCTAATATCTAGTAAACATATGATGAAGTTGGTTCTGGTCCCATGCTCCCCCACAACTTTTTGGAAATTTCTGAGGTCTATTTAGGGAGTGAGGCTTGCAAAATAGTAGAGTTTATTCATGTCATGATGCCTATTTGCATACCACAGAAACTTGCTCAAAAGTGGACATTCAAAACAGAGCTCTTAGAAAAGAAAGCTTCCTCTTCCTGTTGCAGAATTTCCCATCGCCACACCCAATGGCAAAAAATAGCTGATGTTAGGGCCAAGTCCAGCACTGGGTGTAAATATGAAAGGTGAATATTTAAGGAAGAAATAACTCCAGCCTCCTCACATCACCATGGCAACCAGAGGGATCTTGTTCAAGCAAGTCAACCAGGCGCTGTGATCTTTGGCCTTGGCTCACAATATCCTAGGGAGTCTTCTTTAATCTCTTTTTTAGCTTTTAGCATCTTGTTCAGTTTAGTCTGATATCAAGCACTAATCAATGGGGCAAATGCTTACTAAGCGTCACTTACTAAGGCAGTTTTTCCCCATGAAACAGAAGACGATCTACATCAAAATCACTAGATTGCTAATTAAGAATGCCAGTTCTAGGGCCCCACCCGAGGCCTACTGAAACTGTCCTAGACTCTGCCTTTTAGCAACCACTGCATGATTCTTATGCCCTCAAACTTGGGGATTACTGACCTAGGGGAAAGGTCATTAAGCATGTTTCTCACACTTTGCTACACAATAGGAAAATCTAGAGATTCCTTCAAAAATATGGATGCTTATCCCCTACCTCCAGATAGTCTGATTAATTGGTATGGGAATGATCTGGTCATTAGGATTTTTAAAAGCTCTCCAGTTGATCCTAATATATAAGAACCTGCCAGGATTCTAGATCTCACCTGATGACTATTAAACAGACAAGGAAGTAGAAGATGCCAAAATGGTAATAATATTGCCTAATCCTGGCATTGTTCTCACTCTAAGCTGCTAATGTCATTTAACCTGGAGCCTCTAATAATGACATCAACCTTAACCGAAGTTCTGAGACTTTTAGTGTGTTGCCCACAGGTTCATGTGATTTTCAAAAAGGCTCTGGGGCACTCTTCTCTGAGGCTCTCGTGGGCCAACACGGGCCCATGGCTGACTAAACCAGGCATAGACCGAGGTGGTATCTACCTGTGCGGCTTTTCAACCATTTCGAGTTTAGCCATTCATCCAACAAATATTAGCTAATTAATTCAGATCTCGCTCATTAATATGAAAAAACAACCTGTGGACTTGGTATCCTCTATCACATTGTCAACTCAGAGGATATTATTTTATGAATTTTTCTCTTTTCAAATTATTCTGTCAACTCAGCCCAAATGTTTAACAGAATAATCCTACATAAGTGTGACTGAGATCCATAATTACCTTCTGGTTTCCCCAAAGTACTCGCTACACAGTCAGAACAGATGCACTGAGGTGTTTCCACAGTCCGTCACGCCATCCCGGGTGGACCTGTAAGAAATAATACACGGTACTCATCTGAACGTCCCTGCACGTCTTCCCTCTTTTAACATTTAAGTAACTCCAAAAAAACTACTCTCCCAAGGAAGCTTGCCTAGTCTCCCTAAAATGCATGTTTAAAATTCTTACCAAAATGTTCAACTTTAGCAATTACTCTTCAAAATACACCCCCAGTCCTGTACTTGGCCTTCCTGTCAGCTGAGTGGATTCTGGACTAACAGTCTGCCTCGTAAACCTCCTCACTTCACCTTTTGTTTAAACGAGGTTTCTTGCCAAGGCAGTGACACTATTTGTAATTAATGTGATTTAACATTTAGTGCAGCACTGCTACGATTTGTGCCTAATGGTGACAACTGTATTAAAAACTTTTATAGTGTGGTGCCTGGGTGGTTCAGTCAGTTGAGCATCTACTCAGGTTGTGATTTCACAGTTTATGAGTTCAAGCCCCACATTGGGCTCTGTGCTGACAGCATGGAGCCTGCTTGGGATTCTGTCTCTCTCTGCCCCTCCCCAGCTCATGTGCTCTCTCTCTTTCAAAATAAATAAGTAAATAAGCTTTACAAATTTTTTGATTACATTAATTTTTTTTAGAAACCAAGTTTCAACTTCTATTATTTGTTTGAATTAACAGTGCTTCCTAAATACCTTTTAGAGCATTGATAAAATATTTAAGAATGATAGCATTTTATATGTATATATTAATTTGATGTGATAGTGTACTTGTGAAAGTGTAGAATATACGGGCTAAAAAGAGAAAAAGAATGTGGAACTGTAAAAGAGGAAGTGTAGCTAATAAGCTTCAATATAGATTTTTTTTAAAATATATGTTGAGTTTCTATTACCTCTCAGGATTGTTATTCTATTTTCATTCTATATGTCACTGAATAAAACAGATGAAAATCTTGAAAAAATCTATTATGATATCATACATGAGGAAAAGTCATTCTGATGTCTAACTAAATTTTTTTGTAGAACAGTTTGAACTGTGAAAGGATATTACCTATTTGGGCTTTCAAAGTACAATATATTCTCCTTATTTTTAGAAAATAAAGGAAAAAAGAAGATATTTAGTTTTAAATGGTTACTGTTTAAAATTAAATGAGATAGTAAGAGCCAAACAAAAATTGTGCCTTCTGTGTGCTAGCACTTATCACTTAAAATCATCTAATTACTCTATTTTGTTATTATAATATTATATAATTACAAAAAGGCTCAGAGTAATAAGAGCCATATTCCACCCTCAGTGCAGATTAGTACTGAGCACTGATCACAACCAAGCATAAAGAGCTGTAAGCAAGAGACTGGAGGGAAGGAGAGCTGAAGGGGACCTGGTGGACTGACCTGTTGGGGCCACCAAGTTTTCTGTCTGCCTCAGGCAAGGATTATCACTCTCCAGAGAGTGAACCAGTAAACAAGATTTGCATCTGGAAGCTGGAGACTGCCATTTCCCGGCCAAAATAACTTTGGCGTCTGTCTTGCTGGGCCAGACGTAGAATGGTCAAGGTGCATAAAAGATCAAAACCGTATTTTAGATTATTCAGTGTTAGCTCCCCCTCCCCAGCATTGTTTGAGGCAAGTCTGGGCGCTTTCTTTGATATTCATTTGACTCTGTTTACCTGGTATCTGACATAGGTCAGCTGCTTTGTTTTCCCGCCTTGAAATCTTTATAAGAGACAGTTTTCTAAATAAATTAGAATTTTTTTTTTCAGGGCAAGAAATGTCCATCAGACTGAATGTTTTATTTCAACAGACATCCCTGGTTTAAAATAAAAAAAAAAAAAAACAGGTGGAGGGAGGGGTCGCCGTCTCATCACACCCGCCAGGGGCAGAGCCCCGCCGAGGGCACAGAGCCCCGTCTGGGGCATCATCGCTCGAGACTTTGCTCCAAGGCAGAGAGGAGCTGAATTTCCTAACTTTTGTTAAGAAAAATCTATCAAATGTGTTCCTTCTCGCGGAGGCGAGAGCCGGGTCCTCAGGGAAGGAGACCCTGGACTTGGAGCGTCAGGTCAGGCGGCGCCGGGCCACAGGGGGTCTAAATAAAGCTCGCTCTCTCTTTTGCCTGATCGGAAACTATGAGTTGTGTCTTTACTCTCTGCGTCTCCCTCTCCTGCCCCCTTTTTCTCTCCCTCCCTCAGGAGAAGGACCCGCGATGGAGGCGCGCTCAGAGCCGGGATGAGCGCGCCTGGACCTGGCGAGCTAGCGCACCGCGGCACCTGCCAGTGCCGCCTCAACCCGGGGTGGAAGCGGACAGACGGGCAGACAAGCAGCCCCGGGCGGCGGGCTTAGACACTGACCTACTGGAGTCATTGTTGCAATTTTCAATCCTGGTGTTTGGGTATTTGGGGCATTGGTGCAGGCAGTGGTTAAGAGCACAGGGTTGGAGTCAGATCCACCCAGGATCCAACCCATGGCTTATCACTGAGGATCTGAGTGACTGTGGACACATTAATCGTATCCAGAAGTCTTGTTTTTGTTTTGTTTTTTATTGTTAAAAAAAAAAAAGTCAAGCTAATCTAGGGAGGCCATAACAAAACACTGCAGACTGAGTGACTTCACAGAAATGTATCTTCTCACCGTTCTGGAGGCTAGAAGTCCAAGATGGAGGTGTCTTCTGAGTCGGTTTCTGCTGAAGCCTCTCTCCTTGGCTTGCAGGTGGCTGCTTTCTCACTGAGCCCACACATGGCCTTTCCTCTGTGTATGTTTCCCTGGTGTCTCTCTGTGTGTCCAAACTTCCTCTCCTTGTAAGGACACCAGTTGTCTTGGATTAGGGCCCACCCTAACAGCCTTATTTTAACTTATTCAACTCTTAAAGACCCTCTCTCCAAATACAGTAAAATTCTGAAGTACCTGGGATAAGTGCTTCAAGATATAAATTTGGGGGAGACACAGTTCAACCCGTAACAGCCTGTTTCATAATAGTTAGTGAGAATTTAAAGAAATAATGTACATAAATCACTTAGCAAGATACCTGGAAATAAATGAGGAAACGACCTAGGATGATGGGAGTATTTTATGTCTCCACTCAGTGGTGTTACATGGGTCAAAACTCATTGACCTGTGCACTTAAAATGTACATTTGATTGCTTGTATATTATACTCCAAGAAAGCCTTGCTGGATGACACAGTCACAGTAAGGAAATGGCAAACGTGCACGGCTCCTGCCATGAGAGGCGGAAACTGGCATCTCCTTCTGCTACTACTGCTCATGTGAAATTAAGCCTGTTGCTGAAATTTCAGCAACTAGGCCTCACAATGTTCCAAATCAGACCCATATTCCCCACACAGATACCTCATGGGAAGAAACATATTCCCACCTCTATAAAGAGGAACTTAAACAAAGCACTGCAGATGTTTTGTCGAAAGGCTCTTCTAATGAGCCTCACAAATTTAAGGCATAGAAAATGAAGGGGGTTAAAGGACACAAGATTTACTGTTAACTCCGGCCCAGAGGTAAAGAGCCTAATGAAACAAACAAGAGCCAGGCATAAGCTACTGCGCATACGTATATATGCTAATTTTGTGCCCATTGTGAGGATAAGTAAGAGTAGTTACAACTTAAACTCATATGCAAAGGCCAGCACATCTAGGGTGCCTATGGCGCTTACACCTTCAACATCAAAGAACAAGGTTGACAAAAGATTTATTTACTAACCAGCATGAATACATTCTTCCTCCTGTAAGCCAGACAGAATGCCTTGTTTATGCCTGAATCTTAGCGTTATTGTTATAAACAAATGTGTTTGCTATCTGCTTCTCACTAAAAACATCCTGCTAGCTTCTTAGTTGTAAGATTTACTACCAGTTCAAACAAATGTGTATGTTATCTGCTTTTCACTGAGAATATCCTGTTATCCTATGATGTGTAAGTTACCTCATTGTAATAAGAATAGTTCTGAAGAAATGCCTCTGTAAAACCTGTTTCTGCACCCTTTGCAAAGCATCTTATCACTGAGAACTATTTGTAAAAATTCCACTTTTTGATGTCATGTTAACACTTAAATCTATAAATAAAGGCACAAAACCTGGCAAGACAGAGATGCCAGGCTGGTGACCAAGAAAGAAAGAAACACCGGGCTCTCTCGTCTCCATTTTTCTGCCGAAGCCGCCTCTCCTTCAGGGGACCCTGGACCAGCTGGAGCTGGACTCCGGCAGAAAGCTAATTTAAAAATATTAAATTACTACCTACCAACTTCTCTACCTCAATGACATCCTTTGAAAACATTTTAAAATATTTAAAATATAGTTCAAAGTATAAGAAACCCATTAGCCTGAATGCTTCGTGACTTATTACCCCCCAAAGATTCCCAAGCCAAAGAAGAAGTATCCTAGAGTCTGGAGCTAAAAAGAAGGTCTGTGCCTGGTGTTTCCATCTGTCAGTACTTCTGTAAAAAACTAAATTACCCAACGAGGCATTTTTCCTGGGAGTATGTCATCCCCTCAGGGGAGTTTTAGAACTATACTTTTCCATAAGGGAGCTGAGTTCCCAGCATGTAACTCTGAAGTTAATGGAAGACCTTGAGTATTTAAATCCACCAACTGTCTTAACTGCCATTTACTCTACCAGAGTTAGTATAAAGAGTCTTAAAAAGCTCCATTTGAAATGAAAGTGAAAAATATTGAAATTTTCCCCTGCAGATTTTGAATAGCATCGATTATGACAACAGTGACAACACATCCTGAGGGATTTAATTTTCAGCCTGGGCTTCTTAAGCCTACATTTATCCTTGGGACATCAGGACACTTTCCGAGTTAATGTTGATAAAGACTCATGAAACTTCAGACATAGAGTTCTGCTAACCATAAAATCAGTGGTAACATTACCGAGACTTATAAAAACCTTCCTTTAAAAACATCTCCCCATCGAAGAATTGCTTCAGGATATAATTTGATGTGAAAACACAAATATATAGACTTACAAGCATAATGGACTTATACTGTGCTTTGTACATTGCCAAAAGGTGTTTGTTGTCTAAATGAGTAAATATGTTATTTGACTAAAGGAATGACTCAGGAAGAAAGCAGCAATAAAAGAAGTACAGACAGAATTTTATTGTAAGCATGCAACTTTAAAACTAGGAATTGGCTGAATCACAATTAGCAGGAAGAGCACGTCTGACCTCCTCCCATGGGAAACCTGTACTGCAGCAGGGCCTGGCAAATAACACACAGGATAAATGTCTGCAAACGGATTCATTGAATCTAGGGTCTGCGTGGGAAATATAATTTTTTTCGATGCCTGTGTCAGGAAACTGCCTTCTCATTGAAATCACCTTGAATAAGCTGCCATGGCACTCACGGACCACGATTTATGAAGTCAAGAGAGTTTCCCTCTACTGCGTGCTGCAGAGACGTGAGCCGCAGACAGAGGGTCTGGGCGCTGGTTAAACACGGGGTCTGATTCAGAAGGTCTGGGCGGGTCCGAGACTCTGCAGGTCTAACAAGCTCCCAGGTGACGCCAACATGGGGTCCATGGAACACACCTGGAGCAGCAAGGTCATAGAAAAAGAGGAAGAATCCTGAATAAGCAGTCACACTAAGCAGATATGGGGTGATGGAAGGCACTGCAGCTGGAGAAGATAGGCTATTTGACCACATATGAGTCACTTAATTTTTCTGAATCAGACTGTCTCATGGGGAAATGGGTATAATAATGATGATGACGATAGGATGATGACACATTACGCGATCCTTATAGAATTAATGAGAAACTTAATATAAAAATGTAGGCACATGCTCCGCACATAGCCTTTGCTCTGCAGATGCTTACTGACCGGTAAGCACAGGTCACGGGCTCTCTGTAGGTCAGCGGACTCCGTGCCTCATCCCGCCTCGTGCCAAGCACAGGTGCTGAGCCGGTGCTCGGGCAGTGTTTGCGCAGTGCACTCAGTGACACAGCAGGGGATGCCTGTAAAAGCAGGGACACCTGGACAATGGCTCCCTGTGGCAGCAACGGGAGAGAATCTTCACCGAGAAAGCAGTAACTTTGAGGCCTTGATAACTTCCAGTCTCCCAGTGGGATACAGAATCAGCTCCTCCCAATAAAGGTACGGTGTTAAGATAGCTCATCTTTCATATCCTTCAACATAAAGCGTGTCTAAAATCACCTACCTTTGTCTCAGAGGGTGGCTCAGCCGCTCTTGGGCACAGCCTGCAGCTATGATTAGTGCCTTAGAGACCCAAGTCATCCTCCAGAGGCTGCAAGCCACCAGTATTGCCCTAGACGGTGCTCTGCTGAGGTCAGGTGAAGTCCTTGTGAACAACTTGTAGAGTACGGAACAAAACTCCCAAGCAACACAGCAGGAACGCAGGTAACAAACAGAATTACCTGCAGCTTCACTTAAATCTTATCTGTTTCTGTGAGCAGTCAAAGGTATAGCATCAGTTAGCACCTTGAGAAAGCCTGGTTTTATCCACTTTCAGTAAAAATCCAGAAAAAATCTTCACTAAAACAAATGATATTTTAAAATCTTAACAAAGTATTTATTGGGGGAGGGGCACCTGGATGTATCAGTGGGTTGAACACCTGACTTCAGCTCAGGCTCAAGTCTCTTGTTTATTTATTTTTGAGAGAGAAAAAGATCGCTTCTCGGCCTTTTGGCTAAGATTAAGTGAGAGAGAAAAAGAGAGCGAGCGAGCAAGCGAGAGAGAGAAAGCATGAGCAGGGGAGAAGCAGAGAGAGAACAGGAAACCCTGCTGCTGAGATTTTGAGACTTTTTTAAAGTAAGTTGTCCTCTCTAAATTGCTGATACAGCTCTATGGAGATACAGAAGTGCCCTTAACAAACAACAGTTTCTCTATTATGTTTTTGCCACATAGAATCTCTTTAAAATTAAATTCACTGTCTTTGCCAAATGTCCTATGACTTATATAATATAATGCCTTTTGTCTAATTAATCAGTTGGCTCATATCAAGTGAATGCTTCTTTGCTGCAGGTCAGTTACCTAGAGATACAATTTGCATTTAATTAATCATGGAGGATTCACCAGGAAGCAAATAGATTATTTCTCAGCTTTATTGAGAGATAATGGATATATAACATTGTGTAAGTTTAAAGTGTACAATGTACGACTTGATACGCTCATATTTTACGAAATGATGACCACCATAGCATTAGCTAACACTTCCATCACATCACATAATTACCATTTCTTTTTTGTGCTGAGAACACTTAGGATCTACTCTCTTAAAAACTTTCAAGTATGTAATACATTGATGTTAACTATATTCACAACGCTAAATGGGAGTTTGTACCCTTTGGCCAACATCTCCCCATTCCTCCCACACCCCAGCGCCCAGGACCCACTTTCTTCTCTCTGTTTCTAGAAGTTCAGCTTCTTAGATTCCACATGTAAGTGGTATAACATAGTATTTGTCTTTCTCGGTCTCATTTATGTCACTTACATAATGTCATTGAGTTCCATCCATGTTAGCACAAATGGCAGGATGTCTTTGTTTACCATAGATTAATCATATACCATTATATATAGATAAATAGAGATAGAGCTAGAGATTGAGATAGAGATATGGGTAAAGAAGATGTGGGGTAAAGAAGATGTGACATATCACATCTTTATCCATGTGACATATCACATCTTCTTTATCCATTTATTTGTAGGTGGACACATAGGTTGTTTCCATATCTTGGCTATTGGGAATAATGCTGTAATGAGCTTAGAAGTACAGGTATTTCCTCAAGATCCTGATGTCATTTTCTCGGGATATATACTCAGAAGCAGGGTTGCTGGGTTATATGGAGTTCTAGCAAATCAATTTTTTTTAGTTTATTTATTTTAGTTTATTTGTTTTGAGAGAAAGAGAGTGCATGAGCATGCATGTGTACAGGGGGTGGGCTGTGCTGTGGGGGGAGAGCAGAGAGAGAAAAGGCAGAGGATCCCAGGCAGGCTCCATGGTGTGAGCACAGAGCCTGCCGCGGGGCTCGACTCACAAATGTGAGATCACGACCTGAACCAAAATCAAGAGTCAGCCACTTAACAGACTGAGCCACCCAGGTGTCCCTAGGAAAAAGATTTTTTAATGAATTTTTCCATAGCTGTGATGAGTGAATATAACTCACGTTTGAATACTTTAAAATAGTGTTAGCCATGCTTTTATAGTATATACTGTCAGTCCTCACCAACCCATTTGTGTGTTGAAGCAGAAAAAGGTTTTCTGAAGAAAATATGGTATCTACTCCTGCATATTCCTTAGGCTGCCTAGCCTTGGCTCCTTTGTTGTCTCAAGAGGACCCGCCCCCTGCCTCGTCTGGCTGGTTGTCAAACTCTATTAACTTGCAACCAAGCACAGATCCCCACACATCCTCACCAGAGAACTGGCCCCGGAACTCTCTGCTGCCCAGTTCTCACACAAGTCCAGTCTTAAAACATAAAGAATATGATGACCATGTTATCC
>PISW01008861.1:0-68264 GCA_004023785.1 Mungos mungo | reverse complement strand
CCCGAACCCGAACCCAAACCTCTAACCCCTACCCCGAACCGGAACCCCTATCCCGAACCCCTAAACCTGAACCCGAACCCCACACCTGAACCCAAACCCAAACCCAACCCCTAAACTCGAACCCAAACCCCAACCCAAACCCGAACCCCTAAACCCAAACCCGAACCCCACACCCAAACCCCGAACCCACTTCCCGAACCCGCACCCTCTAACCCTCTCACCCAAACCCCAACCTGACCTGGCACCTCCCCTGGACAGAACCCTAACCCTAACCAAGGCTCTTTCCCCATGGGGCTCCAAGCTCTAGGTCTGAGAAAAGCACGGACCCAGGGCCCATAAGTGGTAAACGGTGAGTCGGCATAGGATATGGAATGTCACAATGTCATTTTCACTGCACTGATAGAGCCTGTGGAGCCACCGCTGTACCCTAGCCCAAAGATGAGGCTAGCCCTTGACACAAACACAACGGCTGGCCAGCACCTTCCCGTATGAACTCTGGTTGGCCATTTGCACTGCTGATGGGTCTGTTCCAGGGCATCCTTGGATCTTAAACTAACCCTAACCCTAGTCCTACACCTGCAACACTACACCTAAGCCAGGCCTGAGTGTGGGCCATCACTTCAGCCCTCCTGGGACATCACAGAACTGGTGTTGCTTCTGCTCTGGCCGCTCCCCTGGATGAAACCCTAACCCTAATCAAGGCCCTCCCATGAGGCCGTGCATCCAGTTCTGAGAAAAGCACAGACTCGGGGCCCAGAAGCAGTGCAAGGTGACTCGGTGTGGCGTATGGAACATCATATGCATCATAGCATTGTTCAGCTAGGGGTTCAGTGCCTGGAGCCTCCTGGGCTATGATCCTAACACTGACCCTGACCCTACACCTAAGCCTAACCCAACACCTAGCCCATCATTTCAACAGAACCCTTAAGGCTGACCCGCATGCACGCATGTGCCCTCCATTCACCCATCCAGAGAGATCATGGGACTGGTTTGGATTCTGCCTTGGCCACTCCCCTTGACAGAATCCTAACCCTAGCCAAGCTCTGTTCCCATGTGGTTCCAAGACCTGGGTCTGAGAAGAGCACTGACCCAGGGCCCAAAAGTGATGCATGGTGACTTGACATGGAACGTGAAACATCACCATGCCATTTCCAGAGCATTCCTGGACCTGCACAAGGAAAGACAGGAGGCCCACTGTATCCTAGCCCAAAGAAGAGGCCCACACTTGAACCCAAATACAAAGCCAGGCCAGTAATCTCCCACAGGACCTCAAATAAGCCCTTTAGGAATACCACTGCACTGCTGGTGGTTCAGATCCTGGCGTGTCCTGAGATCATACATAAAACCTCACCGCAACCCTACATCTAACCCTCACTCTGTACCTAAGGCTTATGACAACCCTACATCTGAGACAGCTTCATGCATAGGTCTTCACTTCAGCCCTCCAAGGAAATCATGAGACTGATGTCACTTCGGTTCTGGTGACTCCCTTGGATGGAACCTTAACCCTAGCCAAGGATCTGTCCCCTGGGGGCCCCAAGTCTTGGGCCTGAGAAAAGCACGGGCGTGGGGCCCCTACACAGTGCAGGGTGACTATGCCTGGCATATCAAATATCACTATGCCATTTCCAGAGCCCGGAAGGAGCTACACGTGGTGGCTCCAGAGGCCTCCATATTCCCCAGTCCCAAGAGGAGACTTTCCCTGGAACCCAAACACTAAGCCTGGACGGCACCTTCCCATGCTCCCTCAACTCAGGCCTTCGGGTGGGGCACTCTACTGATTGCAGGTCTGCTCCTGTAGAGTCCTGGGACATTAATCTAACCCTAACCCCAACCCTACACCTAATCCTAAACCTAGACCTGCCCTGGAGGCTCATGGCAACCCTACACCTCAGCCAGTTCCAATCATGGGCCGTCTCTTCAGCCCTCAGGGAGATCATGGAACTGGAGGCACTTCTGCATCGGTGACTCCTCTGGACGGAACCCTAACACTGGCCACTGTCCAAGGCTCATTCCCCATATGTTTCCGAGGCCTGGGTCTGAGAAAAGCGAGGACCCGGGGCCCAGAAAGATGCACTTTTACTCTAACTGGAATATGGAACATCACCATGCCGCATCCAAAGCCTGGAAATTTCTGCACAAGGTGGCTTCAGAAAATTCCGTGTACACTAGTCCTAATGGGATTCTTGCCCTTGGACCTAAACGCTAAACCGGGCTGGCAAATTCTCATGTGCCCTCAACTCAGCCTTCTGGGTGGACCGTAGCACTGCTGGTGGAAATGTTCCTGGAGTGACCTAGGATCCTAATCTAACCCTAAACCCATACCTAGACCTAATCCTAACCCTAAACCTGAGGCTACTGAAATGGAACACCTGAGCCAGACCCATACATGGGCCCTCACTTCAGACCTCCATAAAGACTATGGGACTGGTGTCTAATTGTGCCGTGGCCACTCCCCTGGACAGAAACTACCCTAGCCAAAGCTCTGTCACCACGGTATCCTAGTCCTGAGTCATAGAACACTGCCATTTCCACTGCAAAAATGGAGTTTCCTGAGTAAGTGCCAGGGGCCACCCTATACTCTAACACAAAGAGGAGGCTGTCCCTTGAACCAAAATGCTAAGCCTGGTGGGCATCTTCCCATGTGCCTTCAACTCAGCGGTATGGGCAAAACATTAGACTGCTGGAGGATCGGATGCTGGAGGGTATTAGAATCTTCCTCTAACCCTAGCCCCAAACCTACACCTAAACCTAACCCTAGCCCTACCCCGAAGGTCCATTGCAACCGTACACCTGAGCCAGCCACATGCATGGGCCCTCAATTCAGCCCTCCATGGAGACTACGGGTCTGGTGTCGATTGTGCTCTGTCCGCTTCCCTGGACACAAACTACCCTAGCCAAAGCTCTGTCTACACGGGACTCCAAGTCCTGAGTCTTACAACACTATGGACTCAGTGCCCAGGATTGTGCATCGTGATTCACTGTGGCACATTGAATGTCACAATGCCATTTCCACAGCATGAATTCAGCTGCATATTGGAACTCCAGAGGCACACCTTTACACTAGACCAAAGAGGAGGCCAACCCTTGAATCCAAATACAAAGCATACCCGGCACCTTTCCATGCACCCTCAAATCAGGCTTCTGAATGCCCACTGCCATGATAGAGGATCTGGTCCTGAAACCTCCTAGGAACTTACTTTGACCCTAACCTCAACCCTACAGCTAACATTAACCCTACACCTACCCCTAAGGCTCTCTGCAAATCTATACCTGAGCCAGCCCCATGCCTGGGCCGTCACTTCAGCCCTCTAGGAAGACCACAGGACGGGGGTCGCTTCAGGCTTTGGAGACTCCGCTAGATGAAACCATAACTCTACCCAAGGCTCTGTTTCCACGGGGCCAAAAGTCCTATGTCTAAGAAAAGTGCTGACCTGGGACAAATAACTAATTCAGTGTGTCTAGGCCTCGAGGATGAGATGTCAAATGCCTTCTCTGCTGCCCAGATGGAGCTGCACGTGGGGGTTCATGAGGTCCTAATTTTCTTTAGCCCAAAGAGGTCATCTCTTGAACTTGAATGCTAAACCTGGCTGACAATTTCCCATGCACTTTCACCTCAGCCCTCTGGGTGGACCATTGCACTTCTGAAGGGTACATTCCTGGAGCTTCCTGGGTTCTCAGTCTATCCCTAACACCAACTCTAAACCTAACCCTAACCCTATCTTTACCCCTAAGGCACACTGCAACCCTACACCTGAGTTGACCCCTCACATGGGCACTCATGACAGTCCTCCTGGGAGATCACAGAACTGGTGTCGCTTCTTCCCTGGAGATTCCCCTGGATGGAACCCTAACCCTAGCCAAGATTCTGTCATCATTGGACCCTGAGCCCTGGGTCTATGAAAAGCACAGACCCAGGGCCCAGAAGTGGTGCATGGGAATTCACCATAGAAATGTTCAGAGAAGGGTTCCATGGTGTAATGGTTAGCACTCTGGACTCTGAAATGCTCAGAGTAGCACTTTAAACAACAGCCAAATCATAGAAAGAGCCTAAATGTCCATCAACCCATGAATGGATAAAGAAGATGTGGTATATATTCACAATGGAGTACTACATGGCAATGAGAAACAATGAAATATGGCCATTTGTAGCAAAGTGGTTGGACCTCAAGGGTGTCATGCTAAGGGAAGTAAGGCAGAAAAGGACAGATACCAGATGCTTTCACTCATAGGTCTATCAGGAGAAACCTAACAGGGAACCATGGGAAGGGGAAGGGGGCAAAAGAAAGTTAGGGAGAGGGAGACAAATCATGAAACGCTTGCATATTGAAAACAAACTGAGGGTGAAGAGGTAGGAGGAAAGAGGAGCTGGGGTGATGGTCATGGAACGGGGCACTTGTGGGGAAGAACGCTGGGTGTTAAATGGAAACCAACTTGGCAATAAACTATTATGAAAAAAATTAAAATTAAAATAATAAAAAAAGAAAACAACATCACAATGCCATTTTGGCAGCAGCTGCCAGTGTGGATGCTGGAGACCCCCTGTTCCCTAGCCCAAATAGGAGGCCGACCCTTGAACCCAAATGCAAAGCCTGGCTGGCCCCTTCCCATGGGCCCTCAAGTCAGTATTATGTGTGGAACGCTTCTCTTCTTGCGGATCTGTTCCTGTAGGGTCCTGGGATCTTACTCTAACCATAACCCCAAATGGACACCAAAACCTAACCCTAGACCTACTCCTAAGGCCCACAGCAACTCTACACCTGAGCTGGCCCCTTGCATGGGCTCTCACTTCACCCCTCCATGGAGACTATGGGACTGGTGTCGACTGTGCCCCGGCCACACCTCTGAAAAGAAACTATCCTAGCCAAAGCTTTGTCGCCATGGGGACCCTAGGCCTGACTCATAGAACATGACAGACCGGGGTCCCAGGATGCTGCATGGTGACTGGCTGCATCACATGAAATGTCACAATGCTATTGCTTCCCTACGAATTGAGCTGCACGTTGCGGCTCTGGAGGAACCCCTGTACACTAGACCAAGGAGGCCAGACCTTGAAATGAAATGCTAAGCCTGGTGGGCACCTTTCCAAGTGCCCTCAACTCAGCCCTCTGGGGACCCAGTGCACTGATGGTGGATCTCTTCCTTGGGCATTGTGGAAACTTACTCTCACACTTACTTCAACCATACAGTTAACATTAACCCTAACCTATCCCGGAGGCTCCCTTTAAACCAGTACCTCAGCTACCCCATGGAAGGGCCCCTACCTCACCCCTCTAGAAAGATCACAGGACTGTTGTTTCTTCTGCTCTGGTGAGTCCCCTTGATGAAACCCTAAACATCCCCAAAGCTCTGCTCCCATGGGCCCCAAATCCAGGGTCAGAGAAAATGAGAACTTGGGACCAAGAAATGGTTAAGGGTGACCCAGGATGTGTGCTATGGAACATCACAGTGCCATTTAGGCTGCCCAGATGGAGCTGCACATGGGGGTTCCAGAGGCACTCGTGTATGCGAGCCCAAAGAGCAGGTCTGCCTTTGAACCCAAATGCTAAGACTGGCTGGCACTTTCCCAGGCACTTTCACCTCAGCCCTCTGGGTGGACCATGGCACTGCTGAAGGATCCATTCCTGGAGCTTCCTGAGATCATAATCTAACCCTAACCCCAACCCTACATGGAACCCTGTTGTGAGGTCTTTGAACTTCCCGGTAGAGTGAAAATTCCTGGTGAGGGGACGGCAAGTTTGCACGGTCTCTTGCCCCCTGATAGCTCCCAAAATCTACCCTCTTGAAACTTTTCATTTCTGCTTGGAAACCAGACCTCAGAGTGCTTTGCTGAGTAGTGTCAGGAGCGACCTGTCCCCCTGCCCTGTCCCTACAGCATGATTGCCCCTGGTCAGGGAAAAGATGAATAAACTAGGTATACCCTAATGCAACATATAATTTTCCCCTAAGCAATGAACTGATAACTGACCACCTTCCGGGCCTGAATGCCTTTGTGAAAGTCACTACTGCAGTAAAATATATCAACTGTCTTTTGGACTGTGAGAGCAGGCTTCATGTCTCCTGAGAACCTGTTTTCTGGGAACTGTCTCTTAGAGTTATAAACAGCCTAATGACCCTTACTCATAAAAAACTAACCTTTACTAAACAATGCTGTTTACCTCTTGGTTAAAGGTCGCTTCCTTAAGGCTAGACCTGAGATTTTATAAAAATACCTATTACACCATGAGTGCCTATAACTAAGTTTTTTATGACAATCAGAATTGTAACTTCTGCAGAACCCATGTCCTGGAAAACTGTAAAACTTATCTATGATAAATCATTTACTGCTCTTTCTGGCTCCTGTATCTTTTGCCATAAATAAAGCTTGAGAACCAGACAGGGCAGAGATGCCTGCCAGAATGGTAGAGAGGCCTGCCAGGTGGGCAGGGATGCCCATCTGGCGATCAGAACGAAACACAAGGCTCTCTCACTCTCTTTGGCCTACACTGTCATCCTTCAGGGGAACCCTGGACCTGTAGGAGCTGGACTCTGGCATAACCCTAACCCTAACTCTACCCCTAAGATACACTGCAGTCCTACATCTGAGTCGATCCCTCACATGGGCACTCACTACACTCCTCCTGGGAGATCACTGAACTGGTGTCACTTCTACACTGGTGACTGGCCTGGATGGAACTCTAACCCTGGCCAAGGCTCTTTCCCCATGGTGCCCTGAGCATTGGGTCTGGGAAAAGCACTTTCCCCTGGGGCCCAGCATGAGTGGATGGTGATTCATCATGGAAAATGGAACGTCATAATGCCATTTTCAGAGCATACATGGAGCTGCTCGAGTGGGTGGCAGAGGTCACACTGTACCCTAGCCCAAAGAGGCGGCTGGCCCTTGACCCCAAAAGATAAGCCAACTGGCACCTTCCCATGCACCCTCAACTAAGCCCTATGGGTTGAACACTGCACTGGTGGTGCATCTGTTGCTGGAGCATACTGGGATCTTACTCAAACCCTAACCCAACCCTACACCTACCCTAGTCCTAGCCCTACCCCTAAGACACAAGGCAACCCTACACCTGAGTCGACCCCTCACAAAAGCACTCACTTCAGCCCACCAGGGAGATCACGGGACTGGTATGGACTGAACCCTGGCCACTCCCCTGGACAGAACCTGCTTTATTCAAAGCTCTGTCGCCATGGGGACATAGAACTCATCCTGGGGCCCGGGATGGTACATGATGATAGGTTGTGGCACATAACATATCACAATGCCATTGACCCTCAGGGATTGAGATGCACAGTGGGGCTCTTAAGGCATCCCTGTACACTAGCCCACAGAGGAGCCCAGCCCTTGAAACCAAATGCTAAGTCTGGTGGGCACCTTTCCAACTGTCCTCAACTCAGCCCTCTCGGTACCCACTGCACTAATGGTGGATCTGTTCCTGGAGCATCCTGGGAGCTTACTCTAACACTATATTCAACACTATTCCTAACATTAACCCTAGAACTGCTTTGAGTGCTCTCTTCAAACCAGTCTCTCAGCTAGACCAATGGAGGGGCTTTTACTTCAGCCCTCTAGAGAGATCACAGGACCATTGTGGCTTCTGTCCTGGTGACTCCCCTAGACGAAATCCTACATCTCCCTAGGGCTCTGTCTCCATGGGCGCCAAATCCTGCTTTGGAGAAAAACATGGACCTCGGACCAAGAACTGGTTCGATGTGACTCAGCATGAAATATGGAATGTCACAATGCCATTTCCGCTACCCAGATGGAGCCTCATGTGGGGGTTCCAGAGACACTCATGTATGCTAGCCTAAAGAGAAGATCTGCCTTTGAACCCAATGCTAAGAATGGTTAGCACTTTCCCATGCGCTTTCACCTCAGCCCTCTGGGTGGACCACTGCACTGCTGAAGGATCCATTCCTGGAGCCTCCAGAGTTCTCGATCTACCCCTAACCCTAGCCCTACCCCTAAGACCCACGGCAACCCTACACCTGAACCGACCCCATGCATGGACCCTCACTTCATCCCTCCATGGAGACTACGGGTCTGGGATCGACTGTGCCCTGGCCATTCACCTGGGCAGAAACTACCCTAACCAACGTTCTGTTGCCATGGGGCTCCAAGTCCTGAGTCTTAGAACACTACGGATCGGATGCCCAGGATGGGGCATTGTGATTGGCGGTGGAACATGGAACGTCACAAGGCCATTTCCACAGCATGAACTGAGCTGCATATTGGTGCTCCAGAGGCACAGCTTTACACTCGACCAAAGAGGAAGCCGGCCTTTGGAACCAAATGCTAAGCCTGGCTGACACCTTTCCATGCACCCTCAAATCAGGCTTCTCCATGCCCACTGCACTGATGGAGGATCTGGCCCTGGAACATCCTGGGAGTCCTGGGATCTTACTCGAACCCTCACCCAACTCTACACCTTACCCAAATACAAGCCCTGCCCCTAAGGCACACCACAACCCTACACCTGAGTCATCCCCTGATATGGACACTCACTAGAGCCCACCAGGGAGATCATGGGACTGCGGTTGACTGAGCCCTACCCACTCCTCTGAACAGAAACTCCCCTATTGAAAGCACTGTGGCCATGTGTCTCCAAGTACTCTGTCTTAGGACACTGCGGACTGGGTGCCCAGGATGGTGCATGGTGATTGGCTGTGGCACAAGGGACATCACAAGGCCATTGCTACAGCAAGGATTGAGTAGCGCTTTAGTGCTCTGATGGCACCTATGTAGACTAGACCTAAGAGGAGGTTGGCCCTTGAAACCAAATGCTAAGTCTGGCTAGCACCTTTCCATCTGCCTTCAACTCTGCCCATGGGTACCCAATGCACTGATAGCAGATCTGTTTCTGGAGCATCCTAGGAACTTACTCTAACCCTAACCTCAACCCTACAACTAACATTAACCCTCGAACCACCCCTAAGGCTCTCAGAAAACCTATACCTGAGCTACCCCACGCATGGGCCCACACTTCAGGCCTCTAGTGAGAACACAGGATTAGTGTTGCTTCTGCCCTGCAACTCCCCTGGATGAATCCATAAAGCTACCCAAGGATCTGTCCATGGGGCCCCAAGTCCTGGTTCTAAGAAAGCACAGACCTGGGACCAATAACTGGTTCAGGGTGACTCGGCATGGAAGATGGAACTTCACAATGCCATTTCTGCTGCCAACCTGGAGATGCACATGGGGGTCCAGAGGGACTCATGTACCCTAGATCAAAGAGGAGGTTGGTCCTAGAACGAGAAAAATAAGCCTGGTTGGGACTTTCCCAGGCGCTCTCAACTCAGCCCTCTGGGTGGACCACTGCACTGCTGAGGGATCCATTCCTGAAGCTTCCTGGTCTCTTAACCTAACCCTAACCCCAACCCTACACATAACCTTAACCCTAGCACTACCCCTAAGGCACACTGCAACCCTACACCTGAGTTGAATTCTCACATGGGTACTCAATACAGCCCTCCTGGAAGATCATGGAACTGGTGTCACTTCTGCCATGGTGACTCTCCTGGATGGAACCCTAACCCTAGCCAAGGCTCTCTCCCCATGAGGGCCTGAGCCCTGGGTCTGTGAAAAGCATGGACCAGGGGCCCAGAATGAGTGGATAGTGATTTGCCATGAAAACTGGAATGTCACAATGCCTTTTTCGCAGCACGGAGATAGCTGTCAGTGTGGGCACTGGTGACCCCCTGTATCCTAGCCCAAAGAAGAGGTCAACCCTTGAACCCAAATGCTAAGCCTGGTGGCACCTCCCATGCACCCTCAACTCAACCCTATGGGTTTAGCACTGCACTGCTGATGCATCTGTGCCTGGAGGGTTCTGGAATCTTACTCGAACCCTAACCTGACCCTACACCTAACCCAAATCCTAGCCCTACCCCTAAGGCACACCGCAACCCTACACCTGAGTCAACCCCTCACATGGGCACTCACTTCAGCCCGCCAGGGAGAACGTGGGACTCGTGTCAACTGAGCTTTGCCCACTCCCCTGGACGGAAACTTTCCTTTTCAAAGTTCTGTTGCCATGGGGCTCCAGGTACTCTGTCTTAGAACGCTGTGGACTAGGTGCCCGGGATGGTGTATGGTGATTGGCTGTGGCACATGGGGCATCACCAGGCCATTGCCACCACATGGATTGAGAAGCAGCTTAGTGCTCTGGAGGCACCCCTGTACACTAGACCTAAGAGGAGGTCAGCCCTGGAAACCAAATACTAAGCCTGGCAGAAACTTTCCCTGTGCCCTCAACTCAGCTCTCTGGGTACCCACTGCACTGATAGCAGATCTGTTCCTGAAGCATCCTGGGAACTTACTCTAACCGTAACCTCAACCCTACAGCTAATATGAACACTAGACCTACCCTAAGGCTCTCTGAAAACTGACACCTAAGCTACCCCATGCATGGATCCTCACCGCAGGCCTGTAGAAAGAACACGGGGTTGGTGTGGCTTCTGCCCTGGAGACTCCCCTGGACAAAACCCTAACCCTACCCAAGGATCTGTTCCCATGAGGCTCCAAGTCCTGGGTCTCAGAAAAACGCGGACCTAGGACCAAGAACTGGTTCAAGGTGACTCGGCGTGGAAAATGGAATGTCACAATGCCATTTCACTGCCCACCTGGTGCTGCACGTGCGGGTACCAGAGGGACTAATAAACCCTAACTCAAAGAGTTGGTCAAGTCTTGAATGCGATTGGTAAGGTGGCCAACACTCTTCCAGGTGCTTTCAACTCAGTCCTCTGGCTGGACAACTACACTGCTGAGGGATCCATTCCTGGAGCTTCCTGGTTTCTTAACCTAACCCTAACCCTAACCATACAGCTAACCCTTGAACCCAAACACTAAGCCTGGCTGGCACCTTCCCATGCACCCTCAATTCAGCCCTACATGTAGAACACTGCACTGCTGATGGAACCTTTCCTGGGGGGTCTAGGGTTCTAACCCTAATCCCAACCATACACCTAACCCTAATCCTAGCACTACCCCTAAGGCCCACAGAAACCCCACATCTGAAGCAGACCCATGCATGGGCACTCACTTCAGTTCTCCATGGAGACTATGGGACAGGTGTCGATTGTGCACTGGTCACTCCCCTGGACAGAAACTCCCCTAGCCAAAGCTCTGTCACCATGGGGCTCCAGTCCTCACTCTTAGACCACTTACAGACTGGGACCTGGGATGGTGTATGGTGATTGGCTGTGGCACATCACTGTCACAATGCCATTTCCCACAGCAAGGATTGAGCACCATGTTGTGACTCCAAAGGCACCCTTGTATACTAGACCAAAGAGGATGCAGAGGCAGGAACCCGAATGCTAAGCCAAGCCAGATCTTTCCTAGGTGCATTTAACTAAGCTCTCTGGGTGGACCACTGCACTACTGAAGGATCCATTGCTGGGACTTCCTAGAATCTCAATCTAACCCTAACCCCAACCCTACACCAAACCCTAACCATGCACCTACTCCCAAGGCCCATGGCAACCCTACACCTGAGTAGGCCCCTGGTGTATCTGTACCATCATCTACAGCACATCAGTTGCAAAGAAGGAAATTAAGCATACTGGCCTACTGGTATACCTCAGATGTAAGTGGTGAAAAACATTTAACAATACATTCAGGATGGTACTGTTGACAACAGGATGCTGTGGATTTTTGCCCATGGGAAGATGTCTGGAAAGGCATACCCTTAACCAGGGACAGACAAGGGTAAAGGGGTGGGTGGTGGCTAGTGGTCAGAGAGGACTGGTTCAGAGAGAACTTTAGAATATCTAGGGTGTAAAGAATGTAATTGTCAAAAAGAATTAAGAGCTAACATTTGTCCAGGAGATTTAATATCTTGACAGAGATCTTCAGAAATATCTGCTGGCCTACTCAGAATTTATCCAAAGGATACAGGGGTGCTGATTCACAGGAGCACCTGTACCCCACTGTTTAAAGAAGTGCTATCAAAATAGCCAAAATTCTGGGAAAAGCCCAAATGTCCATCAATTGATGAGTAGATAAAGAAGAAGTGCTTTATATATACAATGGAATACAATTCAACAAGGATGAAGTCTCGTCATTCGCAATAATGTGGATGGAGCTGGAAGGTATTACGCTAAGTGAAAGAAGTCAGAGAAATACAGATCACATGTTTTCACTCCTGTGTGGAATTGGAAGAACTTAACAGAAGACCAGGAGGGAAGGGGAGGGGAAAACCAGTCTGCAAAAGAGAGAGAGAGACAACCAAAAAACACTCTTAAATACAGAGAACAAACTGTGGCTTCATGGGAGGAATGGGGGTGAGGGGAAAGTAGGCAATAGGCCTTGAGAAGGACACTTGTTGGGATGAACACTGGGTGTTGTATGTAAGCAATGATTCATGGGATTCTACTCTTGAAGCCAAGAGCACACTGTATACACTGTATGCTAGCTAACTTGACAATAAATTAGATTTTAAAAATAGTATCTGCTTGTGTCCTCAAAGAAGGGGCAAGGCATGGGAGCAGGGAAGTGAACTCGGAGATGCAGGAGGTTGGGTCTGCTTAAGTCCAGTAAAGCAAAGTCAGGAGTAAGACATCCATCTTTTTCAAGGTCATGATGTAAGAAGGTGTCATTTCTTCTGGTCCCCAGTGACACAGCAGGTCTCTGGTTACAAAAATCAGAATCCCATATTCAAGTGCCAATCCCACTTCTAAACGGGTGATCTCTGGGTGAGCCATTTATATCGCTGAGTCTATCATTACGATCTACATAGAAAGGGCATTGCGGGTCAGCCTGTCTCCTTTCTGGTCACTTTGAGTCAGACACAATATAAGCAGACGTTCTCTGAAAGCTATAAAAAACTCAACGCACAGAACAGTTGACTCTCTCCCAAACACACGCCAGGATATTGTGTATACCCGCTGAGTCATTAAAGACACAG
The DNA here is from genome assembly GCA_004023785.1 of Mungos mungo. Classification (NCBI taxonomy): domain Eukaryota; kingdom Metazoa; phylum Chordata; class Mammalia; order Carnivora; family Herpestidae; genus Mungos; species Mungos mungo. The sequence goes on along the minus strand of PISW01008861.1, from coordinate 55,362 downwards.
TTTACACAGGTTTTGCCCCTAAAATTTCCCAGGAGGTCCATACCTCAGAACATATTCTAACAGCCCAGATGAAATAATCAAACACTAAAAATGACCTCATAAAAAGATCCAAATCCAAGCAGTATCTTCTTTACATCAAGTAATAGAGATAAAATAAGGCCGACAAACCTCAAAAGCAACACCCAGCACATTTAGTACAGAAAGGCCCTCCACAAACCAATGTGAAACCTTCTCTAACAGAAGAAGAGTTGCCAGAATTCTAAGCCAATAAACTCGACAAAAATGGAAAGGGAAAAATCAAGGAAAGAACAAATTAGATACTTTTTTTGGTCACACTATGTGCCAAAGTCAAAATACCAGTATACCTAATACTGCCCCAAAATCAAGCAGGACAGACTCCTATGGTAATACCATTCCAGGAGACACCTGCCAGCCAGATATGGGATTTAACACTTTCCAGGATCCATGTTAAAAGCAAAAATAACACAGTGAAATTTTAATATCTTTACCCAATATACCAAAAGTGTTATTTTGCTCACTATGAAATGAAGATTCTTACATTCCTCCCCCTTTTTGGAAGACTACTACTTCTTTGCAATTTGGTATTTTAGACTTACAGCATCTCTCAATCCAGATGTTAAACTTTTGTTGGAAAGGTTTTGGGTTTCCTAAGATATTCTGTAGAAAAAGATTCACATACGCATTTTGTTCCAAACATATTTAAGTCTTCCAATACCTAGATTGAGTATCAGGTTTAAAAATTAATTTAATGGGGCGCCTGGGTGGCTCAGTCGGTTAAGCGTCCGGCTTCGGCTCAGGTCAGATCTCACGGTTCGTGGGTTCAAGCCCTGCATCGGGCTCTGTGCTGACAGCTAGCTCAGAGCCGGGAACCTGTTTCAGATTCTGTGTCTCCCTCTCTCTCTGACCCTCCCCTGCTCGCACTGTCTCTCTCTGTCTCTCAAAAATAAATAAAAAGCATTTAAAAAAATTAATTCAAGACTGGCTTTCCCTCTCCCACAATACCTCGCGCTCTTGTTTTCCAACCTGGGTCGGGCAAAATGGCTCCCAAAAAGAAGGGTGACGAGAAGAAGAAGGGCTGTTCTGCCATCAACAACGTAGTGAACAGAGAATACACCATCAACATTCACAAGCGCATCCATGGAGTGGGGTTCAAGAAGCGTCCCCTCGAGCACTCAAGGAGATCCAGAAATTTGCTATAAAGGAGATGGGAACCCCAGATGTGCTCGTTGACACCAGACTCAACAAAGCTGTCTGGGGCAAAGGAATAAGGAATGTTCCATACCGTATCCGTGTGCAGTTGTCCAGAAAACATAATGAGGATGAAGATTCACCAAACAAGCTCTATACGTTAGTTACCTATGTACCTGTCACCACTTTCAAAAATCTACAGACCATTAATGTGGATGAGAACTAGTTGATGATTGTCAAATAAAGGTATAAAACTGCAAAAAAAAAAATTAATTCAAGATTAACTAAAATTCTAACCATCCCTCGGTCCCACCAGCCACATTTCAATTGCCTGAAAGCCACGCATTACTGGGGGTACCTTACTAGAGGATACCCCTCTGTAGGAAATCTGTCCAACTAGCTCCCTGTCCCGGCCATAGGAAAAGGTAGCTCTGCGTTCAGCCTCCTGAAACTCTACACAGAGATTCTGATCACCATCAATATTGCAAGATTCCCCCTCCTTCCCTCCCCCAAATGTACCTTCCACTCCGTGGACAGATCCATCCAATCATGCTGTTCTGTTCCTCTTCCTGCTGGGACCATTTTCTAGAGGTCCCCCCAGCCCAGTCCTTAGTTGGTGGGCACATCTTCAGTTCTCATACTACAAACAGGAAATAATGGCAAGAAGAAGAATAAGAATACAAACTGGTAGGTTCCATCTATTGAGCGACCCACGGTACCAAATACTTTCTATTCATCATCAGTCCACACCCCTCCAGTTTACAGACAGGAAACCGACTCAGGAAAGCAACATGTTCAGATCCTGCTAGAAAATCCTTACTACTAGTGGAGCCACCTGCTATTGGAACCAAAGCTAATGGCTCCCATTCCCTTCCTAGGCGGTTCCCTGTTGTGCATTCAAGCTCCCTTCCCCAGTCACCAACAGGGGCTCCCCACTCTCCAAGCAGGATCGGAGACACTGGGAGGCCCTCTGGGGCACTGCTTCTTTCCAGAATAGCATTAGGCCAAACAAAGAAGAAAACTACCACGTAAGAACCTACAACGTGTTGTGCACAGTGCCAAGCCCTCTGCACGGCAATGCTCACAGCAGCTTGTGAGCTAGGAAGCCCACTTCTGCCACTTGGCAGAGAAGAGACTTGCCCAAGGGCAAAGAGCCAGCGGGAGGGCTAGGATTTCAGTGTAGCATGTGTGTCCCATGCTCTCCCCCAGGTGACTAGTGCTGTGCGCCTGCAAGACTACCAGGGTAGGGGGCGCGGGGGTCCCCATACTTCAGTCCCCACCTCTGAGATGATCAGATACTAATCTCAGGGGTCTACGGTCATGGCCGAATAACACCTATACTTTGTCAGACAGAAGTATTCACATAGGTTTTCTGTGTATTCGACACGTGATGAGCCATTTCAAAAGCCAGCACATTGAGGGTGGGATATCGGGCACCCACATTGCACTAGTCTGCTAAGCATTCATGTGGATTTCACATCTGAGTCTCTTGACGAATCTTCAGGTTAGGTGCCCCTACCCATATCCACAGAAAACTAAGGTGCAAAAGGTGAAGAGACCCATCCAAGTTGACAAAGTCAATGGCAGAGTCCGGGTACAGAAGCACCTCCCAAAGTGGAAGGGGTTTTCTCCAAGCAAGCATTTGTTTCCATCCACCTGTGGGTCCAGCACTGACGACGCACTCAGGACCCAGAAAGGAGTAAGGCAAACATGATACACAGTCCCAGGGGGTTGAGCTCCCCAGGTGGGGACTGTTTCAAGTCTCTTATGGATGTCAGATTTCCAGGACCACCTCCTTCCCTGATATCCCCAGCCCCTCCAGATTCAGGTGGCTGGGGCAGGGACACTGGGTCCAGCCTGTAAGCCCCTCAGTGGCACTGAGGGGGGTCCTCTCCAGGCAGAAGCACTCAGGAGTTGGGCACAACATACACTCTCCTTGGAAGTCAGGTACAGACTGGTAGAACCAGCCTGGATCCCAGGCCACCACATGGAGGTCTGCTAAGCCTCCCCACGTGGAGCAAGAGCTAGGCTTTCATATGCCAAGCCACGGAGATGAGAGGGAGTTGCTACAGGCGAGCCAAACACATGCTGATGAACATGGTGCGATAGGATCAAGTACTGCACAAAGTTGCAGCATGACTTACCTGAGAAACAAGAGCAGGGAGATTTTAACAGACTGATCTGGTCTTGCCAGGGAAGGGAAGGGTCAGTCATGGGAAGATGGAGTAGAGATCAGACAGATGAGGATGATGGCAGGTCCTGTTTGTTAATGAGCCAGGCATAGTACAGCTTTACAAACACCTGAGCAAAATCCAGGCTCCCAACGCCTGAAGTTTGGGAGAGGCTGGAAGACTATGAGGCTGGCCTTGGGCCTGTGGTTCATCAGACACTGGCCACAGTCCACTTTCACGGGTTTCACACCATGGAACCAGGGGAGCTAGTGGAGATGGAACCTTCAAGGAAAGCCTCTCCAGAGAGGGAACAGCAGAAGGCTGAAGAGGAATGGTGAGCTCTGGACCCAGGGGCAGCCAGAGGAGGACATTCCAGTGGATACTTGGAAGGTTTGTGAATCATCAAGGGGCTAACAGGAATGAATGAGGGTGAAAATGAAGTCAGATACAGGCTCGGGATGCTAGTGTAAGTCTCTGGAGAGTCTTGAACGGATGCTCTGATAGGCTTTCTGGTGGGAGGACTGCTTAGCCAAGGGCGATGAGACCCACCCCACAGGGGACATCAGACAATGTCCAGAGAGGACACCAGCTTCTGTGAGGCTGGAGATGCTGCCCCAAGTCCTGTGATACACAGGACAGCCCCCTAGCAGAGGATGACCCAGTCCCAGGCATGGCCAGAGCTTGTTGGAGACTAGAGTGCAGAGAGAAAGCAGAAGGAGCCCAGTTAGGCTATTGAGTATTTCAGACAAAGTGGTGGCTTCAACCAAGGTGACAATAATTGAATTCCCAATGCTCTTAGAAGAAACAGCTACCAGGATTTCTGCAGGAGAATTCGAAGTGAAACGAGAGAGGGAGAAGTGAAAGACAACATCAAGGTTTATCAACAGCCATGAAAGAGACGTTTATATGGCAAAAGTGTTCGTTGAGCACCTAGGAAGTGTCAGAGAAACAGGCATTAAACAACTCCTTCCCTCATTGATACTTACCATTGAGTGGGAAGAAAGCTGGCAGCTAGGTCCACATACAGTCATTTTTGGTTGCATTAAGCCCTCTTATCATGATCTGATAGACTTTACCAAGAGGACATGTAGAGTTTCTCTGAGGAGCTGCAATCTGAATGCCCACCAGTCAGGAGATCTGGCATAAAGACAGGCAAGGCAGGGTGTACAGTGAGTACAAATGCCCAGAGTTAGAAACGTGCACATGTTTGTAGAGCTGCAGGAAGCACGACGTGGCTGGACCTGGGGAGTTGGAAGAAGCAGACCCTGGACAGGTAGGAAGAAGTGCAGAATCCACGGGTCCTCTGGCTACGGCAGATTTCATATTCAGCACAACTGGCTGCCAATTGATAATTTAGCTGGGAACCATATTACCTCGCTACTTCAAGGAGGTCTCCAAGCTGCCACCAGGGAAGGGACCAAGGGGGCATCAGGGGAAGCAGGGAGATCCACCAGGAAAGTGAGCAGATCTCTGGAGATGGGGTGTTCTCTCAGCCCCAAAGCCTGGGAGTCAGAGGAGCTCACAGAACCTAAGAAAATAAGATTCTGACAGCTGGGCTGGGGCCCTCTGCCTCTAGGTGACCCCAGGCGTCCTCTGTGCCCTTGCTGGGATCACGTGGCATTCTTCAAATGGTGACCTTTCTCAGCCACAAAGCTCTGCTGTAAGTGTGCTCACAACCACAGTGGCTCGGGAGGCCAGCAGACCCACCAGACCCCAGCCAATTCTGTGACTTTTAACAGCCATGGTGCTTTGGTGGCACATTCCCAGAAGTGTGCCAGTCAGACTTGGCATTGCTCCCGCTAATGCAAAAAAATGTTTGCACCTGACACTTAGTGAAGGCAGTAGCGTACCCAACCCAGAGCAGGTGCTATCCTCTGGGTGGGGCTTCAGGTACTGACGTGTACACCCTGCCCACCTACTCTCAATGAATAAACTAGAGACCGTAAGGTGTTGCGTGGGAAGCTGTCAGCAGGTCTGTCTCACTAGAGCTGAACCTCACTGTGGGCTTAGGTGGCTCCTTTGATTCTGCTGAACCTCGGTGCTCATCGATGCAGTATGTGCATGTTTATGGGAGTAACACAGCAGCCACCTCCAAGGTTGAGGGGTGCCCTCGATAAAGGAGCACCCTGAAGCAGCTTAGCACCAGACTTGAGCTGAGACCAAGGGTGGGGCACAGCCAGCTGGGCTTGAAAAGCTAGACATAAACTCCTCGAGGAGAACCGCTGCCTGTAGTGAGCAAGCAGCAGGTCCCCTTCCCAGGCATCCACATGCACCATGCAGAATCTCTGCATTCGGGCAAAGCCACGGGCCCACCCAGCCGAGGGCGTGGGATACATGGTCCTATACTTGCTCCTTCCGGCACCTGCTGGCCTTCAGCTAACAACATGGAGGGCTGAAGGTCTGTAGGCAAACTTCACACAAAGCTGAGGATGCCTCCCTCACTTGCAAGGGCCCCTTCTAAGACCCAGTCACTGAATATAGGTCTAGTTCCAATAATGTTTTAAGTTTATTTGAGAGAGCGCACACATAAGCAGGGGAGAGGTAGAGAGGAGAGAATCCCGAGCAGGCTTCACACTGATGCGGGACTCACCCTCGTGAACTATGAGATCATGACCTGAGCTGAAATCAAAAGTTGGGATGCTTTATTGACTGAGCCACCCACACGCCCCTAGTTTCAAGGATTTCCTAAAGAGACCCACCAAATTGCATAAACTTAAGGCCCTGAAGCATCTCCACCTGCTAGACAGGCAGATGACATTACTGGAGCACAGACATTTCAGCGGCTAGGTAACAATGGTGGTGCTTCTCAGACTTTTCCATGCATCAAGCATCCCCGGAAGTGTCTATTAATATTGAATTCATTAAAACCCACCCTCATTCTTTGAGGCAGATCCAGACAGGACCTGAGGAGGTAGATTTCCAACAAGCTCTGTAAATGATGCTGGTACTGCTGGTCCAGAATCCCACTCAAGGAGGGTTCTTCTTACCTCTACCAGCCCAGCGCCTCAGCTAGAGCTGCTCTGTCAGCCAGTAAAGCCCTTGACATCTGCCTCCAAAGACCTAAGGCCTACTTTGTCCACCCCCTCCAAGAAGTTCTCCCTGACCTCACAGACAGATCTTGGGGGTCCTCTCTCTGGGCAACCCTAACCTTTTCCTCATTTTCCAGTTATAAAGGCCAGTTACTTCATAGCTGCCCCCACCAATCATGAAAAATCACCCTTTATTCTGTTTTTCCCACACTTTTCTGCTGGGAGCCACACCGGCCTTGCTGGATGACACGGTCACGGTAAGGAAATGGTAGACGTAGCACAGCTCCTGCCACAGGTGACGGAAGCTGGCATCTCCTTCTGTTTGGTTAGGCCTCACGATGTTCCAAATCAGACCGATATTCCCCAGATACCTCATGGGAGGAAGCAAATTCCCACCTCTATGAAGAGGAAGTTAAACAAAGCACTGCAGATGTTTGCTGAAAGGTTCTTCTATTGAGCTTCACAAACTTAAGACAGGAAAATGAAGGGGGTTAAAAGATAATGTTTACCCTTGCCCGGAGATAAAAAGCCTAACTTAGGAAGCCAGGCATAAGTTACTGTGCATACATATGCTAATTTGATTCCCATTGTGAGGACAGGTACGAGTAGTTACAACTTAAACTCATATGCAAAGGCCAGCTCTTCTAGGGCGCCTATGGGGCTTACACCTTGAACATCAAAGAACAAGGTTGACAAAAGGTTTACTTACTAACCATCACGAAGGTATTCTCCCTCTTGGGAGCCAAATAGAATGCCTCCTAGCCCTGTTTCTGCCTGAATTTTAGCATCTTTGTTATGAAAAGTGTTTGCTATCCGCTTCTCACTGAAAACATCCTGCTATCTTCTTAGTTGTAACATTTACTACCAGTTCAAACAAATGTGTATGTTATCTGCTTTTCACTGAGAATATCCTGTTATCCTATGATGCGTAAGTTACCTCATTGTAATTAAAATAGTTCTGAAGTAATGTCTCTGTAAAACCTGCTTCTGCACCCTTTTCAAAGCATCTTTATCACTGAGAATTATTTGTAAAAATTCCACATTTTGATGTCGTCAGTCTATAAATAAAGGCCCAAAACCTGGCGAGAGAGGAGATAGGAGATGATAAGAGGATAAGATGATGCCAGGCTGGACCAAGTAAGAAACTTTGTGAATCTTTCCCGTCCGCCGCTCCCCCTTCAGGGAGCCCTGGACCAGCCGGAGCGGGCGTCCAGCACTTCTCCATGTTGGCAGACAGACAGGAAGCCCTTTCTCTGCCTCACCTAAGAGGAGATGGGTTCCTACCCAGTTTCCTGCCCGAGGCCCCTCTCGTTCCCCCCACGGGGCTTCTGCATGCTGGTGGAGACCCAGTCCTTCAGATTCCTTCCAGGCAGATGTCCCAGCAAGCCACTTTTCTGAAGATCTGCTGAAGAGGACACCCCACTTCCACGAGGTGAGCTAGAGGGGGACTCAGGTGCCACCAGAGCTGGGACATATGTGTCTGTTTCTCGTGGGTCGAGTTGTGACCTGGGAGGTGCCGGCTGTTCGTGAAACATCAGTTTCCAGACACAAGCCTCAGTCCTGCCTCTCCAGAGCAGCCCACAGAATGTAGAGCTGGCAGTGTTAAGAAGACTTCATCCAGCACCACGGTTTCTGGGCCCTCCTTCCTCACCTAGCCACGTTGTCTATCCCTGCAGCTCTCACAGAGACTGGGGCTCCCACTCTCTGCCTGCTCCCTGAAACAGCCCAGCCCCCACCCAGCTTCTCTCAACTAACCCCCTCCGCTCCCCAAACTCCAGCAGCAAGGGAACTCCCCAGAGCTGGGTGAGCCTCGGAGACCTGGTGTGAGGCTGGGTCACCAGGGACAAGGACACTCATGAGAGGCCCACAGAAAAGAGAAGAAAAATGCCACTCACCTCTTCAGCTTCCAGGTACGTCCTCCTAGGCCTGCGGAAGATCTGGAAAGGGCCTGCTGGGAAGGGTCGGATAAGCCTGGCTTTAAGCGGGAAGGACTGATAGGAGAACCTCATGCAGAGTAGCTGTATACCTATCAGGCCCCAGGGTGAAGTCTTAACCTCCAGCACCTGGCCCTATCCAGCCAAGGCAGCCCCACCTAAGCTGCCTTTAGTCCACAATCCTGCGTTGTGACCAAGCTTCTCCTGCCTCCTTCAATCAGGGCTGAAACAGGAAGGAAGAAAGGAGAGAGGAGGAGAGGGAGGGTTGGCCTAGATTTTCAGAGGAGCCTTTGTTTTCTCAACATCAAAGTTTCTGAGTAGGAAAATCTGGGAAACACAGCAAAGAAAGAGAAGAAATTTCTCTCAGATTCACTGTACCCAGATAAGCATGATTCACTCTTGTAGAAATAGCTCATTTTTTGTTCTCTGATCTATGTTTGAGATTGGAGTGAATATGTAGCATTTCAGGGGTACATGGCATCTCTTGGTGAGCTTGCTCTAAGTACAGATCTTTGTCCTTGCTCTACCCCAAGTTCACTGAGTCAGCATCTGTGGGGTTTTTTTGGAGGGGGGACAGAGAGAGAGGGAGACAGAGAATGTCAGCACAAAGCTCAATGTGGTGCTTGAACCCATGATTCTGAGATCATTACCTGAGCCAGTCAGATGCTCAAGTGACTAAGCCCCTGACATGTAATTTTAACTGTTCACAGGGATGCTGATGTAGTTTATGAATTTGAGAATCACCTTTGCATTCTGTATTTGTCATTTAATATTTATTATGTTATAAATATTTCCCTTCACCATGAGATAGTCTTTTCCATCACTTGTATGAGCAGATAGTAGTTATTTTATCCAAATGATTTTTAAACATCTTCTGAAGACCAGCTATCTCCATATTCCTAGCTGATAACTTGTGTTCTAAGAGAGGATCTACCTAGAGGTGAAGGCACAGCACGGGCTGAGGGAGGGTCTATGGAATCCCAATGACACCAGATGGACGCACATGATCAGGAAATGAGTGAAGTGGCACCGCCCCAAAGACTCACACATTGGGTTGAACAGTGAGCTGACGCCCTTCTAGGCAGGATCTGTTGCAATGAAAACTACACTTAGCCATTGGCCAGTGTTTCCATGACCAAGAATTGGTTTCCTGTGGATATTCTGCACATAGACAGGCAGATGATCTCAGGAGCACATTGCAGCATTGGCAGTAAGAGCAGATGACTGGAGGTGACATATATATCTTTGAGTATGAGATGGAGACCACGCCATGGAGTTGCTGGACACTCTTGATAGGAATGTGACAATTTGGCATGTAGGGACACTAGGAGTTGCCTCTAAGGCATCAACAACTACACTAAAACCTTATGTGGATGTGTTTGAAAGTATTAGATGGGGAGCCTGGGTGGCTCAATCAGTCAAGTGTCTGACTTTGACTCAGGTCATGATCTCATGGTTCATGTGTTCCGGCCCTGCATCAGGCTCTGTGCGGACAGCTCAGAGCCTGGAGCCTGCTTCAGACTCTCTCTCACCCTCTCTCTCTGCCCCTTCCCAACTCACATTTTTTTCTCTGCCTCTCTGTCTCTCTATCTCTCAAAAATAAACATTAAAAAAAGACAAGTATCAAAACACAATAATGAAAGGTAACTTGTGATTATTTGTGTTCAATCAACTTTATTTACATAGGGTTTGTTTTACTTTAGTTTTTCTTTTTAATCAGCATGGGTCCCTTAGGATTCACCTAAAGGAAACATCCTGAGGGCACATGGTTGGCTCAGTCAGTTAAGCATCTGACTTCGGCTCAGGTCATGATCTCACAGACTGTGGGTTTGAGCCCCGCGTCGGGCTCTGTGCTGACAGCCCTGAGCCTGTAGCCTACTTCAGATTCTGTCTCCCTCTCTCTCTCTCTGCCCCTCCCCCACTTGTTTGTGCTCTGTCTCTCTCAAAAATAAATAAACATTTTTAAAAAATTAAAGGAAACATACAATCTGTATCTATGTGTGTATGTGTATATAGTCACTAATGGTAAAGAAATAATGAAAATAAAAATGTATGGAAGGAAAAAGATAATTTAGCGAGTAAAACCTTTTCTAGAAAGATGTTTAAGTCATTATTTTTCCAAGAAAAGAATATATATATATATCGCTAAGAGCTCTCCAATGACATGACAGTGTTTCGTGTAGTTTTTTAAAAAATCAATATTACCTGTCAGGTACTATCTCTTGCATGTGGAACCCAAAGTTCTAAGGTTATGTGAAAGCTTTTAATAGAACTTGCCTTGATTATTTATTGCTAGATCTTCCTTTTCCTTCCAACTCAACACAATATTGCAACTTAATTTCATGACTGCGCAAAGCTGCGTTAAACACTACTTGGGGAATAGTAGTAAGAGTTCAAATAAACGCAAATGATGTTTTTCCTACTGAGTCTCAACAGATTTCCATGAGAAGACAGACTACAATATTAAACAGTATCATGTGTATATATAGTTTCCACAGTTATATGTAACTTGGTATCTTTTGCAGTACATAAGGGAAATGGTCCTAGCCTTGCTATTCAGGCTTAAAACTAGGGTTGGCCTTCAAACTTTCTTTCAGGGCCTGATAACCGTGTGATGCTGAAAATCACAAGATAGTATGAAACATTCTGCTTGCTCGGTTCCATAGTTTCCTATAGACCTTTCCCTGCTGTTCTCTAGCCTCAGGGGAAGCAGGACTGAGTTCTAGAGATACATTTATTTATTGTAAAAGGTGAATGCAATTAGGTATCTCCCCAACCCATCCACAAGCCCGCTGGAGACTTGAGAACCTCATTTTAGGTCTCCTTGAATAACCCTCTCCTTTTAGCAAATCCCTATTTGCACTCCCAACGAAAACGATGCATTGGAAGGGGAGCGGTAGGTGGCACTGCTCGCCTCGAGAGAGGCCCGGTTTCCTCCTCCTGGGGGCGGGGACTGTGAGCAAGTGGTGAGCCTCATCCCAGGAAGCGTTCACTGTTGTGGGCAGAGTTCTGGCCTATAACCCATTATGGTTCACTTCAGTTTTCCAGTCGCCTTCGAGGAAAATTCTTTGCCTGGAGCAATCTGGACACGCTTTGCCATCCTGGACTTGGGACAGTCAAGAGAAGGGTCCTGCAAAGCTGATGTTAAGCCTCATGGCTTCCAGCTAACACTGGGTTGCTGTCCAGTAAAGGTGGTCAAAGGTGCTGAGTAGTGTCGTATTGCCACAGGCTGAGCTGCTGCAAACCTCTCACCCGTGAAAAACCCTTTTTCGAACAGAGAGAGGATGGTGTTAAGGAGCACGGCCTGGGCTGTCAGACTGCTTGCATCTGAACCCTTCCTTCCCCCCAGGTGAGCTGTGTGATCGATACCCCACCTCTCTGAGCCAAAGCACTTCAAATGTACTTAGCACATAAAAAACATTCAAAACCTTAGCACTTATGATCAAGGATTATTTTATTGTTTTCTATAATATAAGGCTCTTATTTTGTACTGAGTTTTTCCTTTTAAAGAAAAGGTAATCATAAGTGAATGCGTTCATAATGATCTCTTATTAGAATGAGACACACATATCTACAAAATCATTTCCTAACTTCTTCTGAATAAACCACCATTAGAGAATATTGCTGGTTACTTAAAAAGTGATTAGCATTTCCGAGGGCTCCCTATTCTCAGCATATCTTTACTGTATTTTGAATCAACTTTTTTATGTATTAGGTTTTTGGGGAAGGATACTTAGAAGATTTATTTACATTACTTTTAATTTAATTCCCATCCTCCCCAAAATAAAATAAAATAAAATAAAAAGGTACACCTTTTACTGAACCCCTGTTTCTGAACTCTGCAATCCATACCTGTTGTAAAGAAAAATGGAACACAAAACACAAGTGCAGAAAAATGCTAAAACAAGAGCATTCTAACTTTGAAAAATTCTTCTTTTCTTGTGCCACAGAGCAATGACCTATGGTGCATCGCCAATCTGTGATATAATTAACTCCTCACCTTTTGTTCCTAATGAATTTACGTATCCAAATTCTTCCAGTTTAATTTTTCACGGTTTTGCCACGTTGAATAAAACTTTGTAACAAGAAAGTCTTGTGAGTTAATGGACTTTGCAGCTCATCTGTATGGGTATGCCCGCACGCTACTGACGGCGCTGTGAATTATTCCTGGCAGGACTGAGTGCCCAGGCTTCCCGACTACCAGGTCGATGGACGAGATCATGCCTTGGTCAGCGGCTGCAGAGAAGCAGCAGCAAAGGCGATGGCATAAAAATGACGCTGATTTCAAACCACCCGTGCTCCTTTGTCGAGGGACACCGGTGCATTTCCTCAAAGTCGATGCCGATGTACATGACCGGGCTGAAAGCTCCATTCTTGCCCCTCCCAGAGTTCCTGCTTTACTTCCTTCAAGCACTCTGCAGCAATTCCCACTTGGTCTGTCAGAGTAGACACAGTGATGAGTCTCCTGAGCGGAGGGCCATTCCCATCCCACGAGGACACCAGTCTGCAGAGTCACCACACTGTGAATGCACCCAGAGCATTCTAGTCTCTGCGATGAGGTTTTTATAGATGGACAGTTCATGTGCCAAGGAGGATTTTCTCATCACGCAGAAGGCAAGTTCAAATTTGATTTGTATCTACTGCTTCGTCAACAACACCAAAAGTCTCCACATTTAGTAGCCAATGTGGTCGACCCAACTCCTTGTCAAAACAAGCCTGCACAGCTCTAATGGAATACAGTCATGTGCTTTGTCAGGACAGAGAGATGACCAGCGTTTTGCCTAGCACTTTGGAAATCGTGACCCCAATTGAATATGATCGGATGCGGTCTGCTCACGGAATTTTCAAAGACCTCACAGAGGTATCCAGGTGGGATGGAGGTTGACAGGTAGACATTTATCATATGCTACCGAGAGACACTAATTCATGAGCACAGCTGAGAGACACAGCACTTGGAGAATTGACTCAGGCACCCATGCAGAGAGATGCTAGTATCATTTATTCTTTTATTTTCAAGCTCCCCCAACTCCTCTATTTCTGAAACAGAGGGCAACTCTACTGTGAATATAATTTCAATTTGGAGGAGAGGACCCAGCTCTCTGATTTATACAGAGGGACATAAATCCGCAGATGGGCCTGGAGTACTTTTATATTTCAACCAAGAGCAGGGTGCACAGCTGCTGCTTCTGGCAAAGCAAAAAATCCAGCGGAATGAAACAGGAGCAGACCACCAGCGGCCATCACGTTTCCTTCATCAGGCCCATGAGGTCAGCTTGTATCCCCAACTCACTCAGCTCATCCCAGCTAGTAGTACCGGTGAGCGATTTTCTCAGCAGTGACCACAATGACTTGGAGCCCGTGGGTGTCGTGCCAACCGATGGGAGACGACACCACCATGCACAGGTTCTGGCAGGTGCCCCTGGCATTCCTGTGGTAGTGCCCTGAGACCACAGTTGCAACACCTGTGTAGGAGGGAACAAGACATTAGAGGGCAAAGGATTTCCATGTAGGGAACTTGGGGGGCTCCCCTGTTTCGTTCTGGGAACAATACATAGTGTTATTAAATTAAATGCATAATAGTACTCAGTGCCTAAGAAATGAGAAGGCAGCATATGTGACATATATGTGACATATGTTACCCAGAATCCTTCCAGGGAATAATTCATCGAATAGCATACTATTAACAGTGTTTGTCATAACCACTGTAAGAAAGTGCCAGGGAACAAAAAGAAAGAAGGACGATAAAGTGCATGGCTTTGGGAAAAATACAGGAAGTAGAAGGAAATATCCTGAGGCCTGTATCAACAGCCAAAGGAGGCAAGTTAAATGTCTACAAAGACTACTGTTCCTGGAGTTCTAATCAAGAAGCATTGGCGTGCTCAACATTTAATGTACTTTCTCCACCCCACACTCAGGAGCCATGGTGAATAAAATATAAAAAAAAGAAAACCAAAGGTCACAAGTCACCTCAGCATCAAAATAAAGAGCTCTGTGGATCAGAAACAAGACAGAAAGGCAGAGTACTGAGCGGGGTTGCAGTGTTGGTGGGAGTGAAACTCCTGGAGAGTAACAGAGACTGAACACAGTTTCTATGAGATGAGCAAATAAATTCCCGCCCCTGTTTGGAGTAGGGGTGGCATGGGGGCCTCTGTTTCCGGAAGGAGGCTGCAGAAAACCGTCACTGTCTGGGGCCCGGGCAGTGGTGTGCAGGTGTCTTTAACAAGTGCTCCAGAAAATGACAGAGAACCAATTTGTAGTGTTTACTCATTTCCATGGGATGAACGCTCTCAGGGTGGCTGATTTCAAATTACCAGCATGATGTCACTGACCCAGACGTGGAAAGAGATGCAGGGAGCACATCGTTCTATGGTGCTCCCACCACACAGATACTAAAGCAGTGAGCAACCTTGTGACCTCGTAAGAGCAACATGTAGCAAGGTAATTAGAAAATAGTCAGTTTGGAGTATTTATTACCTTTGCCTGTCAACATAAGGTATTGCTTGGCGAGTTCTTAGAATCTGATTTTTTAATAATTGGTGTTTGACAACGAGCTCACAAAGTTCCCTAACATTGGTTTTTGTGAGCTGGGCAGGAGGAGCTGTCTCCAGCACACCACTGGTCTGGGGCTTGTAATGATCCATGGATCCCATGGATCGAGTGTAAGGACGCAGGTCTGAATTCGGCTTCTCAGAATCATTCACAATAGAAGGGCACACACTGCCCGAGGCAGGAGGGACCACCCTTGTAACACCCAATCAGGAAAGGCCAGCTAACACCCTTAACATTCCTAAGGGCAGGCCTAGAGATAGAAGCTACACCCTACCTGAGGGTCCTGGGTCCAGGGTCTACTTTGTAATTAGTCAATACTCTAAATGTTGTGATGGGGTCCCGCCAAAAGTAACGAATACTCTAGGCAATGTGAATCGTTAAAACTTCTGTCAATAATATTGTATTATAATGATTGTATCACTATACCTGTGTCACAATTTCCTGTAATTCCCCCTTCCCGAACCCATAAAGGCCCTACCCTGCCTTTGTTCAGGGCTCTCAGCATGGATCCACTGTGCTGTTAAAGTCTGTGAGCCCGAGTTTAGGTCCGGTGGGCCTAAACCCGTAATAAAGCCCTTTGCTTTTGTATGCATGACTCGGTCTCCCTGGCGGTCTCTGGTTTTGGGGGATGATAAAGAAATCTTGGGCATAACACTAGGAAGGATGGACAGACACAGGCTCAAGTCTAGGAAATGAGATAGGATTTCTCAGTGTTACAGTGGGCAAGACCCTTCCAGCTCTACTCTAAGTCCTGGTCCCAAATGGGGATGGGGTGGAGGAGCCCAAACCACTAGGCAGGGAGAAGCTATTCAAGAGAGAAAGTGAAGGTTTTTCTTACTCAATGATGTCTTACTCCAATTGAATCTGAAATAAAATCCTACCACCTGTGAAGAAATCTCATGCTAAGACAGTCTACAGACTTCTCAACCAGGAATATGAATTCACTCCAGATTAAATGAATTATATAACACTGCTTGACAAATACTTAAAATGAATATGTTTAGGGCATCAAAAGGTTCTCAATAAAGTACTAATATCTATAAAAAACAACATATTATGATTCATATATATACTTTATTTTATATATTCAAACATATATTTGGTTCATATTATGAACCAAAACAGGTATGAATTAAATGAAAATAATTGGCCATAAAAGACACAGCCATTAAAATATAAAACGAAGACAACTCTCAATAAATGGTATAAATTCTAGACTGGACACTGTTCAGAGAGGAACAGTAAATTAAGAGACAGAATGGAGACAATGAACCAAAGACAACACACACAGAGACCCAGACACAAGCAATAAGAACATGTAGTTCAAAGAACCCAAAGACTGGATTAAGAGGTATCGAGGGATGCTTCAGAGGAGCTGGAACAGGAGAAAGGAGGAAATCATAGTAAGAATAACTTACAAAGCCATGACAGAAAGACAGAAGGCAACCCTAGCAAGAACAGAAGCAACTATGAACCTCAAATTTTATATCCAGCTGAACCATCATTCAAGCTGCAGGGCAAAAGAAATAGATAGAAATAGATGCTGAGGCATATGAAGACTAAGAGCTTACCACTTCCAAACGTTTACTGAAAGAATTATTAGGAGATCTGTCTCAGCAACAAAGGGAAGAGATGTGAAAAAATCATGATGAGCAAACACTGACAAAAATATTTTAATTAACTACTGATTTCCCTTGAAAAATGACTGTTTCATATGAAAGTGAAACTGAAACTCAAGAATGTCAAGATGGGAAGATCAATGGATCATTAAAGCACATAAAAGCTATTTCATGTTTGGAAGGAAAATGAAAATAATAAGTAACTTTATATATTGCTAGAAAATGCATAATGAACATGGTTCTTAAAAAGTGGGCACAAGCAGGGGTGCCTGTGTCTCTCAGTCGGTTAAGCATCCAACTTTGGCTCAGGTAATCATCTCACAGCTCATGAGTTTAAACCCCACATCAGGTTCTATGCTGATGGCTGGGAGGCTGTACCCTGCCTGTGTCTCCCGCTCTCTGCCCACCCTCACCCAACCCCCATTCAGGCTCTGTCTCTCTCTCTCTGTCTTCTGTCTCTCAAAAATAAATAGACATTAAAAAACCACTGAGTTCAGACTTTAAAAGGGTAAATTGTATGGTATGTGGATTGTATAGTTCAATAAAAACTGCAAAAAAGAAATGTGTGGGAAGGGGAGGAAACTAGAATGACCATGTGGCAGTGGACTGGAGGTGGAGACATCAATAGGAACTCAAGTTTACCTTAATATCAGATGTCAAAAACAGATGAGGACACACAGAAAGATTTATAGAGGGCGTACAGACATAAGTTAGTATATAGATATGTTTTTCCCAGCATAGAAACAAGGGCACTTACTAACAATGAGCACACCTAGTGTCCAGATCTTGGTTTCTAATACCACTCTCCAGTAAAAGTAAATATAGATCCTTGGAGATATGATGGACTGTAGGGCTGGGGCAGGAAATACAAAAAATGAGCCTGGAGCATCTTGTTGGGCTAGAAAGTAAGGAAGTGCTCAAAAGCTCACAATAATGGTGAGCACACGGGGAGGAGGGGGGTGTCAGTAGGACGCAGGGATCAACTGAAAGAGCTCCCCATAGCCAAAGCTTAACAATTTGAGCTACAACTACTGCTGAATTATAACCCAAAGTATAAGAAATAAATCCACGAGTCCATATTAATATAAATAAATTTGTAAGGGATGCCTGGGTGGCTCAGTCAGTTAGGCATCTGGTTTCGGCTCAGGTCTGTCGTGATCTCGCAGTTTGTGAGCTCGAGCCCCACATCAGGCTCTGAGCTGACAGCTCAGAGCTTGGAATCTTCTTCAGTTTCTGTGTTTCCCTCTCTGCCCTTCCCCCACTCATGCTCTGTCTCTCTCACATAAATAAATAAAGGTTAAACAATTAAATAAGTAAATAAATATGTAAGTTTGGGGAAAAGAGATGGATCTCCCATAGAGAGTAACAAATCAATTACTTGGCTATTCCAACCTCAAGGAGGTGGAACATAACTCCCCACCCATAGGTGTGAGCTATGCAGAGGGACTTCTTTCCAAGAGTAACTTTACAGTGGAGAGACTGGCCCAACATCAACAGGTGTGATAAAGTCAGTTTTATTGCATGCACCCCTTAATGTATCTTGATGATGGTGACGAAAATGGCACTTTGCACCTGTGTGATCTTTCTCCCCCAGACCCATCCCAAAAGAGAGACATTCTATAAAATACCTGACCAGGACTTCTCAAAAATACCAAGGTCATTAAAAAGAAGTGAAGTCTGAGAAACTGTCACAGCCAGGAGGTGACTAAGGAGATGTGATACCTAAGTGAGGTGTACTATGCTAGATGGGATCCTGGAGCAAAAAAAAAGGGGACTAGGTAAAAAGTAAGAAACCTGATTATGGACTTCATTAATAAAAGTGCTATCAATATCAGTTCATTAATGGTAGCAAATGTGAGACTAGTATAAGATATAAATAATGGAGGAATAGAAGTAGAGGACATATGGGAAGTCTCTGTATTGTCTTTGTAATTTTTATGTAGATTGGAAGTTGTTCTACAATGTTTACAGTTATTTAAGGGGAGCCTGGGTAGCTCAGTCCCTTAAACATCTGACTCTTGATTTCAGCTTGGGTCATGATCTCAGGGTGTAGGATCGAGCCCTACATGGAGCCTGCTTAGATTCTCTCTCCCTCTCCCTCCCTCTCTCTTTCTCTCTCCCCCTCCCCTCTACCCCTCCCCCACTCACACACTGTATACAAAATTAAACAAAAATGTAAGCTTATTTTAAAAAAACTTACAGAGGCGCCTGGGTGGCTCAGTCGGTTGAGCGTCCGGCTTCAGCTCGGGTCATGACCTCACAGTTCATGGGTTTGAGCCCTGCGTCGGGCTCTGTGCTGACATCTCAGAGCCTGGAGCCTACCTCAGACTCTGTATCTCCATCACTCTCTGACCCTCCCCTGCTCACACTGTCTCTCTCTGTCTCTCAAAAATAAATTTTAAAAAATTAAAAAAAATATTTTTAACAGACAATAATTTCCAAAACAACAAAACTGGCAATGACCAACAAACGAGGAAACCAAATGCAAAATTTAAAAATGTGACAGACACCAAATGCTGGCTCTGGTACAGGGACACTGGGTCACTCCTACAGGGCTGCTGGGAAGGTAAAGTGACACAGCAACACTGGGGAACAGTCTGGCAGTTCCTTACAAAAGCAAACATGCATTTACCGGTATGGCGCAGCGACAGACCCCTTGGGACATTGATCTCAGAGCAGTGAAGGCCCAGGCTCAAATGTCTCTGCACAGATGCGTACTGCAGCTCTATTTGTAATAGCCAGAAATGGGGCACAACCTCAGTGTCCTTCACTGGGCCTACGCTTAGACTGTGCACATCCTCATCTCCTTACTCAGAACAAGTAAGAAAAGTTCTTCACTTCCACTCTTCCATGGGCCGTTTTCAATTTGACGTCTGTCAAGCACTGAATCTCTGGACTTCTGGTTACAGCAACATTCAGGCTTTGGCTGGAGGGTCTTATCGTCAGAGAGGCCTTCCCTGGTCACTTTGTCTAAGGACACCCTTTTTCATGGTCCCCACTCCAGGCCAAGCATTAGCACATCATCCTGTTTATTCTCTCCACTTTCTAAAGTGATTTGATTTATTTTTTAATTTTTTTACTGTTTTTTTTTAAAAGAGAGAGAGAGAACATGAGCAGGGGAGGGGCAGAGAGAGAGGGAGACACAGAATCCAAAGCAGGCTCCAGGCTCAGAACTGTCAGCACAAAGCCCGACGGGGGGCTCGTACCCACAAACCATGAGATCATGACCTGAGCTTAACCGACTAAGCCACCCAGGTGCCCCTCTAAAGCTATTTTAATTACTCCAAGGTTGATGTAGCCTCTCTGTCCCCTCAGAAGGAATCTAAGCTCCCTGGGCGCAGGGCTACAGCATCCCTGGAGCCTGCAACAGGGACTGGCACCCAGGAAGGCAACGCTACCTTCTTGCCTAGGAGCCTCCCTGGGGGGAGATTGCAGATGCCTTGATTTCTTCCCTGGTTCTTCTGTCAGGTCTGATCTGAAAGCGGATCCTGGGTTTCGGCTAAGGATCCTCCCCCTACTGAGCCTTCCTCAAGCGGCAAGCCAGGAGTCTGCACAACACTGCCATCTGCCTGGTAACGGGAGGGTGAGGAGGTGCCTTGTCCAGAAGGGCAGCCTGAGATCACCTTTCCAGCCCAGAGGCCTTTTGGGTTCTGATGGTGATTTTCTGAATGGTGCATTTTTAACTGCAGAGTCCAGAGCTTCTCAGCAGGGAGCCCATTAAATAAATGAGACTCACCTAGAGGAAGTGAAACCCCAGGGACCACCCTGAAAGTTTTAGCAAAGGACGGGGCCTCCTCTGTCGATGTGGCTTCCCCAGGCAATTAAGTGGGCAGCAGACTAGATTCCTGCTCACTTAGCATCTCCAGCCTCTGGTGTCAGAGGCCACCCAGGACTGTCTGCCCTGCAGCCTGCAAATGCAGCATCTGCCTCCCAGACTCCCTCCCACCCTCCCTCCATCTCTTCTTCCTTCTTCCTCCTCTTTCCCTCTCCCTTCCGTCTTTTCTTCCTTCTTCTTTTCTAGCCTTCCTTCCTTTCCTCCTCCTCTCTCTCTTTCTTTCCTCTTCTCCCTTCTCCTCCCAGGTGTAAGAGTTACCTTAGGAGGGCGACCAAGCGGCCTTTTTACTGTGGGTCGGAGAATAGTTCCAGGCACCGACCAGGCACCGACGCCCCCCACTCTCCGATCTGGAATGTCTCACACCATTTGAAACATAGCCTACCATGGAATTCCAGTATCCCCTCACCCCACAAAAAGGAAACAGCCAATACCACCCTGCCATGGTCCAAAGATGCCCTTACTTGGCTATCTGCCCACCTGAGATCAATCCCGGAACTCTTGCACCCATAAAACACCTTGCTCTCCCATACCAGGGACGACTTCCCCGACTCCCCACTCCTGGAGTCACGGAACCTCGCCCGGGAACTGCAGACTCCAATAAAGGCTTTCTTTGCTCCATAACTTGGTCTCTTTCTTTCCTCTCGTCTCTGCCTCCATCTGTTAATCTTACACCATACTTCCTTCCCTCCCTGGCTACCCCCTTCCCCCTCTAAGAACACGACAAAGGTGCTCTGCATTCCTGGCTCTCTACCTCTCATCCCTGACAAGTGGCTTCACCCACTTCCTTCCTTTCTCTTCCACCTGGCCTGTCTCTAAAATCTGAACTCTCAAGGTGACCTATTTTCCCTTTGCAGGTGTGGGCCATGGCTCTGTGGCTGGATGACTGAGAAACGGGCATAGGTGTCCTGCAGACAGGAACAGTGGGACCCAGAGGTTATCGGGTAACACTGCTGGAGGCTGCTTGCAGGAGCAGGTTTTCCAAGAGCTCCTTAGGCAGCATCCATGGACCTGGAGGTTTTCACCTGGAGTGCTTTAGGCATCTCCTTTGGCAACAAATTGAACAGAAGCTGGGATTTCCATAGCCAGGGCGCTATGTTGGACCCAACACTTACTGAGTGTTAACACGCCATGTGAGGCAATGGGACCCAAGCAGGAATGATCATGGTCACTTCAGCAAAGAACTCTGCACGCATTGTCCCATTGAAATGCTCCCCAATGCCCTGTGAGGTGGGAATATTTCAGATGAGGAAATGGAGGTGTAGAGAGGTTAAACTGTACTCCTTCTCAAATGACAACTCTGAGGGATGACATTTATAATCTCCATTTTATTCATGAAAACCCCAAGGCTCGGGGTCAAGATCACACAGCCAGTAACTAGGAAATCCAGGGCTTCGCAGCAGTCCCCAGGGCAGGCTCTGCCAGGCTGCAGGGCACAAATAAACAAATAGCTTTTGCAAAAGTTTTAAATTCAGTTGCTAGGAGAAACATTTACTCATCCAGTGAGGGTTTCCTGCACAGCAGGTAGGGATTAGACTGACCTGTGGTTTGGCAGGCTTTCTCACTAGCCACACCCCTTCCTAACCTGACTGCCCTTCCCCCATCAGAAGGTGGAGTCTAAGGCCCTGCCTCTTGCATCTAGGAGAGAGCTATGCGCTCCTCATGCCGGCCACCTCAGGTGGTAGTCAGCCACCCTCCAGAAACAGCAGTGTGGCTGACCAGCAGCTGACCGTGGGTGCATGAGGGGAGCACAGGTGAAAACAGAAGAACTGCCAGGGCGAACCCAGCCTCAAATGCCAACCACGTGATGTTGAGCAGAGTCTCTCAAAGTGTATATTTCCCAGCCCAGCAGCATCAGCATCACCCGGACACCTGTTCGAGGTGCAGATTTTCAGACCTACCTTAGAACTACTGGATCAAATACCCTGGGAGTAGAGCCGAGTTACCTTTTCCTGAGGGGGAAAACAACCCCTCCAGGTGATTGTGGAGCAAGCTAATATCAAAGCATACACTAAGTATGGAGTGTTATTTAAGCCACTAAGCTTTGGGGCGTTTTGTGACCCACCAGACGCTAACTGATACAGATACAGAAGATGAACTCACCCATGCCCTTGAGATGCTTAAATTTCATCAGGGGAGATAATACATTCTTTTCTTTTCTTTTCTTTTGTAATATTCATTCTTTTTTTGAGAGACACAGAGCATGTGTTGGGGAGGGGGGGAGGGGAGGGAGACACAGAATCTGAAGCAAGCTTCAGGCTCTGAGTGCCCTGGACAGAACCTGACATGGGATTCAAACCCATGAACTGCAAGATTATGAGCTAAGCTGAAGTCAGATGCTCAACCGACTGAGCCACCAAGGAGCCCCAACATATTCTTAAACAGAAAAAGTCTGCAATGTATGAGGCCAGATCTTAAAATTACAAACCAATATCAGATTGCATGATCATAATGAGAACTAGCCTTTACTTACTTATTTATTTATTTTTAGAGGTTTTCTTTTTTTAAGGAATCTCTACACCCAACATGGGGCTCAAATTTATAACCCCAAGTTCAAGAGTCGCATTCTCCACCACCTAAGCCAGTCAGGTGCCCTCAAGAATTAATATTTGAATGAATGCTACTGTGAAGTGCTTTGCAGTTATTTTACCAAGTCCTTGGAGGAACTCCTTGAGGTCAGTGCTATGTTAATGTCCATGTTATGGGTGGAGAATCTGAGGCCTAAAGAAAATAAGAGTTTTGCTTGAGATCACTTAATCAGCCAGTGGCGGAAAAGGAAGCTAACCTAGGTGTGTACCAGACTCTTTAAAAAATATATTTACTTTTGAGAGAGAGTGAGAGAGAGAGAGAGAAGGAGAGAGAAAGTGCACACAAGTAGGGGAGAGGCAGAGAGGGAGGCAGAGAATCCCAAGCACTGATAGCACCTAGCCCAACATAGAGCTTGAACCCACAAACCATGAGATCATGACCTGAGCCAAAGTCAGACACTCGACGGACTGAGCCACCCAGGTGGCTGGGTGTGTATCAAACCCTTAACTCCATGCTCTTAGGTGTGGTAGGTTCCAACATGTAAGTGCGCCGCAGACAGCATCCTGTGGACTTCCAGAAAGAGACGCTTCTCATTTATTGCAGAGGCAATGTCTCTGTTGACTTCAAAGGCCCAGCATGTGAAGATAGAAGGGAAGGATTTCAAACAGGGGATGACCTGGGGCAAAAGTGAAGAACAGGCAAGGCTTAGGAAGACACAATCCTTTCATTGACATAAGAGAGTGTTCTGGGGAAGAACTGTGGCAGAATTTTAAATTCAGAGAATACAAAGATCCAGCATTAATAATCTTGTTGGACACTGGGTACAGAAAGGTTATTTGAAATATTAACGTATTAAGCTCAGCTGAATGTCTTCTGAATTCTGGGTAGTGTAGTCTCTGAATCGGTTTCCTTCCACCATTGGACTGTAAGGACGCAGGTCTGAACCAAACTGACTCTAATCATTAGACAATAGAAGGGCACACACTGCCCAAGGTAAGAGGGACCACCCTTGTAACACCCAATCTGGAAAGGCCAGCTAACTCCCTTAACATTCCTAAGGGCGGGCCTAGAGATAGAAGCTACGCCCTACGTGAAGGTCCTGGGTCCACTCTGTAATTGGTCAATACTCTAAACGTTGTGATGGAGCCCCACCCCAAAAGTAACGAATACTCTAGGCAATGTGAGAGGTTACACCTGCTGTCAATACTGTATAATAATGATTGGATCACTATACCTGTGTCACAATTTCCTGTAACTCCCCCTTCCCGAACCCATAAAGGCCCTACCCTGCCTTTGTTCCAGGCTTTCAGCATGGGTCCACTGCGCTGTTAAAGTCTGTGAGCCCGAGTTTAAGTCCGGTGAGCCTAAACCCGTGATAAAGCCCTTTGCTTTGGCACGCGTGACTCCGTCTCCCTGGTGGTTTCTGGTTTTGGGGGATGATAATGAAATCTTGGGCATAACAGGACTCTACACAGTTTGAAAGTCTTGGACTTAAAAGGCTAGGGAAAATATTTTGTTCTTGTTTCAGGTTGAGCTCTCACCCAATTTTTTATATAGATATTTTTTCCTTTAAACTTATTGAGAGAGTAAAACCATTCTCTTTCTGCTTTCCTGTCCTTACATATCGACAGTCAAAAGAGGGAATACTTAAGTATCTACTATGTGATCAGCATTCTGATATTCACCACAAGTGAAGATACTGTTTCTGCTCCCAAGGAATTCAGCAATCTAATTGGACACTAAATGGATTGGCACAAAATCTAAGGACCATTAACAATGACAGAAGAGAGCCGCCTGGGTGGCTCAGTCTGTTAAGCATCTGATTTCAGCTCAGGTCATGATCTCATGGTTTCTGAGTTTGAGCCCCTGTGTTGGGCTCTGTGCTGACAGCTCAGAGCCTGGAGCCTGCTTTGGATTCTGTTTCCCCCTCTCCCTCTGCCCCTCCCCTGCTCATTCTCTCTCTCAAAAACAAATAAACATTAAAAAAATAAAGATTTTTTAAAAAGAACACCTTATGTCTTTCCATCTACTTCTTTTTATCTCTGTCATCCTTTTGTATTTTTCTTATTTGTTGCCAAGTCTATCTTACTTTGGGAGGGTTTTCTTTTTTTACAGTGATTTTTATTGTAGTTTTGCTATTTAAATGGATCCTTTTACTCCATAGTTTCTTATCCAACAGGAAGAGACCACCTTGCAAGTGGAGGCTACTTTACTCTCCCAGCAGAAGGCGGACGGTTTCTTGGCAACAGTCTTAGGTCAGCCAATGAGAAGCCACTACAACTCCTTTTACTCCAATAAAAGTTTTGTTTGTCATAGCCTGTGGGGAACTGCCAGAAGAACAAAGATCAACCGCCTGCAGGCAGGGCAGTGTCGGCCCCTCAGGCGCTGTGCTAAAACTTCCTCCTTTACCCTAGCCTTTATCACTTGACCCTGTTTCTTAGCAACTGACCTAGGTCAGCTGCCTTGCTTCCTGCCTTTCCCCCTATATAAGATGTGTGTGTTCTCTCAATAAACGAGGCTTGATCAGAGACTTGTCTTGCCTCCATTCTCTGTGCTCCCTGCCCTACGCCATTCTCACCCCCTCCCTCAGGACCTGCATTGACTGACCTGCGGGACGGGTCAAGTGGCGCCCAACGTGTGGGGCCTGAGTACGAGGGACCTTGTGAAGAACACTGATTGAGGAAAAAAGAGAAGAAACAAGAGAAAAAGGTAGCTACCGAAGTTTAAAAGAAATTGAAAAGAGTCGACTGCGCGGGAACCTGCCACGTAGCCCACGGCTCGGGTGAGTGATCGGTGATTCGAAGGCAGGAATTAAGCAAATGGTCTAACAGAAACCCTCAGGGCACAGGGAGTAAAGGTTAAGAAAATACAATTATTTGAATTTTTTCAGTTCCTCCATGAAGTCTGTCCTTAAGTGTTTTTCTAAATGTAGAAAGAAAACAAGGAAAGTGAGTAAAGAGATTGCCCAGTTAAGTGTTTTTCTAAATATAGAGAAAAAGGAAAGTGAGTAAAGAGATTGCCCAGTTAAGTGTTTTTCTAGATATAGAGAATAAGGAAAGTGAGTAAAGTAAAGAGATTGCCCAATTCTGATTGGTCTCCTCATTAGAGGGGGCACCAAACCCTTTGTTTGTCTTTGCGTCACCATATCATAAAAAATAAGGGATAAGAAATAAGGGATGGGCAATACAGAGTCTGTTCTACTTGTTTTGGGTTGCTGCAATCCCCCACAACCCCCGTAGAGATAGGCAGAGTTAGAGTGATGGATAGGTCAGAACTTGAAAAGTTTTGAGCCATATGGAGTCTAAAGAAAAAGGACTCTATATAGATTTTCTTCCACCCTGAAAATGGCGCCAGTAATCTGTAAGAGTCACCTGTCTGAACTTACGGAAGTAAGCTAGTTTATCATCTGAATTTTAAATGCACATGTGCTTTTCGTCTGCGGTATTGAGTGGAAGGCTGGAAGCAGCATTACTTCCCACCCCCGGGACTGCACCGAGACGTCGGTGGGCCCTTTAGTAAATCTGTGTTCCTTTGCCTTGTGGAAGTGAGGGCTTCTCCCTCATTTATTTCCCAGGTTGATGGCTATAATTAGAACTAAATATTGTTGGTCTACCTTGGGACAGAGACCTGAAGGAATGTTTCCCAGGAGCTGCCAAAAACTCATTTTGTTCCAGGGAGGATTCTTTCTCTTCTCTGGACTGACATGGTTTGCCTAATTCTACGGGTCAAAACAAAACAAAACAAAAAAGCCTCAAAACTGCTTCTCTGACAGAGCTGACAAAATTTTAAACTGGGAATTCTCCTTCTTTGCCCCCTGGGAAGCTTCTCCTCTTGGTCTCCCTTCCCCCATTCTTCTGTACCGCCCCATTGCCCAGGACAACCAGAAGGCCATCAGGTTGCCAATCTCTGGGTGGGGAAAGGCCAATTTGCATAACACTAGCTTCTCCCTCTGCCTTAGGTGATAAGAAACAAAAGACCACAAAAATCAGTTTTTTGCACCAAATTTCAAGGTTAAAATCAACTATAGGGAACAAAGTGTCTTACCTGGGCTCAAGCAAAACTTATTCAGTGTTTAAGCTTAAGTTTGCTGGTTTGAGATAAAAACAGAAATTTATCTTCTATCTAAATCTGCCAAAAGTCAAGTAGGTTCCTATAATCTCTACTCCAATTTTTAACAAGTGTATGTTAAAAGAATGGTTACTTTGGTCTGTTCTATAGTTTTCATGAGTAATGTAAGAGTCACCTTAAGGTGGCGACCGAGCAGGCATTTCTCTGGGGGTTGGAGGAGAACACGTGCACAGATGACCCCCGCCCCTCACCTGTAGACCTGGGATGTCCTGCCCCATTTGGTAACAGCCAATCATGAGCTCCAGCTTCCCATCACCCTGACAGAGGAGGCAACCTATTCCATCCCACCATGTCCCTGAAATGCCCTTATTTGATAATCTGCCCTCCCAAGATCAAACCCAGCACCCCCTCACCCATAAAACCCCCCGCCCATTGCCTATCAGGTGCGATTTCCCTGACTCTCCACTCCCGGGGTCATGGGACCTTGCCCGGGATTCGCAGATCCCAATAAAGGCTTTCTTGGCTCCATAACCTTGTCTCTTTCTTTCCTCCCATCTCTGCCTCCATCATTAAATCTTACATTTGGTGCCGAAACCCGGGAGGAGATAGTAGCTCACCAGCTGGCTTTTAGCTGAGCTCTCTCCTTCCCGATTTGGGGATCTCGCCTTGGTGCCGTAATGGAAACTGCCCTGAAGGCCGGGGCCCTCCTGTGGAGCTTCTGGTCCAGGATCCGAACCCTACCCCACCAACTAATTGGGTGAGTTCCCCGATTATCCGAGCCTCTGTCGGGGATCCTGTCTGAAATCGCGGCCGCGTCTGGATAACCCCCCCCCACCCCCGCCGTAGCCCCGGGGGCTACTCTGGCGGTATATAGTCCCAGCGGCTATATCCCGCTCTGGCCTCCTGGGCTGGGGAGACGTCCTTGACCCTAGGATGAGCCAACTCTCCGTTCCGAGTCTTGTGTCTGAACAAAGGGATGCCTGCTTCAGTCCCGAGACTTTAGGCCGGATATTATGGGAACTTCCCAATCTAAGCCAGAACTCGCAAAACGAGCGCTTACCCCTTACAATGCCTTCTAAAGAACTTCCCACTCCTTGGTCATGCTAATGACCTTAGCCGAAACCGCCTAGTCTGTTTCTGCACTACGGTGTGGCCCCTTTATTAGCTGGATAACCAATCTCAGTGGCCTCCAGAAGGGTCTCTTGATTTCCAAATTCTTGCAGATTTAGACAATTTCTGCCAGAGGCAGGGCAAATGGGCAGAGAATCCTTACGTTATGGCTTTTTTGGATCTGCATTGCCGCCCCAAACTGTTTCCCATCCTACTGTCCGCATGCTCTTGGCCCACACTTCCCAACCCCCTACCCCCTGAATCCCTGCTTCCCTCCTCCCTAACCTCTGACCCCTAGGGTGATCTTACGCCCCGCCCCACCCCGCCTGCTCCTCCGGGTACCCGCCTCCCTCCTACCACCTCTCCTCTGGTACCTGCCCCCTTCATCAGCAGCCCCTATCACCACTCAAACCTGCACTCACCAACAGCCTTAAAATGCCCCCACGCTGGCCATCTCACTTTTCAGGGAGGTGGCAGGCGTGGAGGGGCTTGTTAGAGTTCATGTGCCCTTTTTCCTACAAGATCTGTTAGCTATAAAAAGCACTTGGGGTCCTTCTCCTCGGACCCCTCACAATTCAAAAAGGAATTCAGATATTTGGCCCAAGCATATGATCTCGCCTGGCATGATATCCAGGTAATCTTGACCTCTACCTTAACCTCAGAGGAAAGGAAACGAATCCAGATAGCTTCTCACGACCACACAGACCAGATACATATTACCGATCCCACAATACCTATTGGGGCAAAGGCCATACCGGCAGCCTACCCTAATTGGAATTACCAGCAACAGGGAACTGGCCTCAGGCGACGGGATCAGATGATCCAATGCTTGCTGGCTGGCATGCGAGCAGCCTCAAATAAGTCTGTTAATTTTAATAAGCTCCCAGAAATTATCCAAGAGCCCAATGAGAACCCGCAGCGCGGTGTAAGGCAGTCCTCTCACTCTCGGTTTTGCCTCCACTGGCCAGAAGGCCTGGTTCCCATGTTCCTTGTCCTACTTTTGTTGTGTGTTGTCTTGGCTTGTTTGGACTGATGCTATGGGACAGACTCAAACTACCCCTTGACTTTAATCTCAAACCGTTTCAAGGATGTTAGGAAAAGAGCTGATGGGTTTAGGCTTAAAGTAAACAGGAGAAGTTCTTTGTCTTTTGCAGGAATGAATGGCCAGCCTTCAATCTTGGATGGCCAGAAGATGAAACCCTCACCCCCACCTTGGTTAAAACCTTTTCTTTCTCCTAGGACCCTACCACAGCCTGAGAAACCGAAAGACAATGCCTTGCTGCCTGTCTTTACCCCGAGGCCCCTCCCCCTCCTTAAATGCATATTAAATAACTTCTCCGGTTTCAGGAAAAGAGGAAAAAACTATGGCTTTAACCTAAAGCTATCCTGGCTGCGGACACTGCCAGCTGGACTGGCCGACATTCTCTGGGACTGATAACCCCCGGAGGGCTCCTATAATCTTAACCTTGCCTCTTCTGCCTTCCCCTCCCACTCTCTGTTTCTGTACCTACCTGGATGTAGTATGCCTCATTGCCTCCTCCCATCCTCGGAGGCTAAGAGCAAAGTGCACTTCCAGAGTCATCTGGGTCTTGGGAGCCAGGAAGACACTCTTGTCTTCCCTTCCACCTTGGAAATGGCGCCAGTAATCTGTAAGAGTCACCTGTCTAAACCTCCGGAGGTAAACTACTTTATCATCTAAATTTTGAATGCACATGTGCTTTTGTCTGGGGTATTAAATGGAGGTCTGGACACACGACTTCCCACCCCAGGGCCACACCGAGACGTCAGTCGGGCCCTTTAGTAAACCTGTAAACACCTGTTTTGTGGCCACTTCTGCACCCGTTTTGTCCAGTTGTCATTGTCATTGTTTCTGGTCTTATGTGTAGGTGAATGTGAATGTGCAACTCAGTCTGGCAAGCCTGCCGAGTGTCTAAGGCAGCACTGGAACAGCTTCCGATCTTAAGTCACAATGCTGAGACCGCTATGGCTAAGCATCACCTAAGTTCCTTTGGGACACGGCCAGATGGGTATCTGACTGGTCTCCTCATTAGAGGGGGCACCCCTACCCCTTTGTCTGTCTTTGCAAAACCGCCTCAGAGAACATGGGGTTGGGACTGTGCAGAGAAGGAGGCCTTATTGGTCTGGCTGAGATACAATCATACTGAAGGGGACACTGACTCTCTCTGTGTTCCTCTGCCTTGTAGATGTGAAGGCTTCTCCCTCATTCATTTCCCAGGTTAACAGCTATAATTGGAGAAAAAATTTTAAACTGGAAATTCTCCTTCTCTGCCCCCTGGGGAGCCTCTCCTCTTGCACTCCCTTCCCCCATCCTTTAACTGTATCGCCTGGGTGGGGAAGAGCCAGTCTGTATAACTGCTCAGGTCTCAGGCAAGGCCAGCATCTCCCTCCGCCCCAGGTGATAAGAAACAAAAGACCACAAAAGTCAGATTTTTTGCACCAAATTTCCAGGTCAAAACTGAAGCACGAGCCACAACTAGTGATTGGTATATTGATAGAGGATGAGGTCCGTAGATGCTTGTGCTTTTGACTCGTGGCAAAACAACTAGGGATATTTAAAACTGTTAAAAACCTGCTTTGTACTCAATTGGTTCATGAGTTTACCATCCAAGAAAACCTCTGGTATAAATACCTTTCAGTTGGTTACTAAGTCCTCAATTGGAGACTAAAGGTTCAGACTGATGGGAAAATAAGAAAACCAACCCTATATGCAGAAAATTGGGGATATGTAAGAAAGATAGAAGAAATGAAAATGCATTTGTGTTGAGGGTAAAAGAAAGTAATTTTGTCCTAAATGAGATTGGTTGTTTGGAAAGAAATGGCTTTGGGACAAAGTTTAAGGGAAAGGAAAGTTGTAGAAGGTTCGTGAAAGGAAATCATTGAAAAGGAATTTTATGTGTGAGGTTGAGATAAATGAAATTTTAAAGATATATTGGTATAAGGTTGAAATTCTGCTTTTGTCTCCGTTCAAAAGACAAGTTTTTCCGAATTGTTGATCTGCTCTTGATAAGACTATGTAAATGGAGAGTTTCTCTCTTGTCTGCCAAAAAGGCCAAAGAAGATTTAGGGCTTCTCTTTGTCAGGTCCTTGATTGCTTAGTTAAAACTTTTAAACGTTAAAGGAGTTCGGTTTTCCTAACCACCATGTAATGCTATGCATTTACCTTTGGGTTCCTTTATTGCCACTTTGGTTAAATAAATAGAGTTTTCAGATTTGTAATAATATGTAATTCTATTTAGGATGTGCTTTATAACTTCCTAAGGTCTTAACAAACTTCCCAGGAGTTAAATGGTAAAAACTTTTACACAATTCGGCCCTTTTATTTAGGATGCCAGGTTACTTAAAAACACTGTTGTAACTAAAAGCTGCCTTCAACCTGATCAAATGTTGTTTCTACCGAAACATTTATCTTTCCTCTCTACTTAAACCGTCCAATACTCAAAAACTCACAGTGAGTTTTCTTTTTCCATGGCGATTACAATTGTTTACATAAGTTCAATAAGAATCTGTTCATTTTATAACAGAACACCGTTAGAAATACTGGTTATTTTACCAAAGCTTTGACTGGAGTGTCCTATTTGAGAGTCATGCATAGTCTCAGATATGACCTGACAGCTTTAAGGAACTAAGGTTGACTTTATGGAACATGGAGCCATAAAGCCTCGTGGAAGTGTTGGCGGGATACCTTGCTCACAGAGTTCCCAGCAGCCTCCCCAGGTGAGTAAAGAAGGCCACTTCCTGGCAGGTGCAGGGACCTCCATATCTTGGGAACCTCGGAAAGACGAATTGGCCCAACTCAACAGGTATTGCAGGCCTGTCTGATAGAAAGTGCTGGCTTGGCTTGGCTTCTGGCCCAGAGTGGCTACTAAAAGTTCAACTTGGAGATTCCTTATAAAAGGACCCAGCAAAGCAAGCCTTATAAAATCCTCATGAACAATCCTTATTCTTCCTGAGCTTATGTAAATAATCAGGCCAAGGTTATTAAGACTGAACTTGTTCCACAAAGGCATTGGTCTCTATCTGGCTATCTAAAAATGAGGTTTTTTTAGAGAGAAAAACTATGTTTCAAAAAGGCATCACCAGTCCGATGAGTTAAACTATCCTGTCTCTTTGCCATCGGACTGGCAAATGTTGCCCCAGAAAGCTGGGGAAACAGCAAAAGTTCCTGATTATGCTCACCCTCCTTGTAATGAATAGGATGTTCTGTTAGTATTAATTGCCTCTAATCTGGGCATGGGATTTCAACACGGCAGAAGGTAAGGGGAGCCTATGCCTCTACCGCCAGACTCTAATGGGGGGTCTTTAAGTGGCCGCAAGACGGCCCACCAATTTGGCTAGGGTTAGTCATGTACAACAGGAAAAGATGAGTCTCTGGCCGCCTTTTCAGAAGGAATCATGCAGGCATATCGCACTTGTATGCCCAAGGATCCTGAAAAACCAGGAAACAGATCTGCTGTCGTTCTTGCTTTTGTAAACCAGGCAGCACCAGATATTAGAAACCCTAAAAGAGACCCTCACCAAATTAACCATGGAGACTGCCAGACATTGGATAAACTCTTCCTTCCTAGGCCCTTTACAGGGTAAAATTCCCCTTAAACCCTAGGCCTTACTCCTTATAAAATTGTTTGGGAGACCCCCTCCCATTATTCCTAACCTTACATCAGAGTTATAATTTGTTTCGTTCCTTAAAAATGCTTCAGGACGATCAGGCCCCATCTAAAGGATGCATTAACTAAGGCCATTGACGTTGATCTAGCTGAGCTAGAAAGCTCTATTAGTCAGTTACAACACTCCTTGGATTCCTCTGCTGAAATGGTGTTACTAAACAGGCGAGGGTTTGACTTACTACCATTACACCAAGGAGGGCTATGCCAGGCTTTAGGGGAACAATGCTGCTTCTATGCCAATAGCTCAGGAATTGTACAAGCTACCTTAGCCGTGGTTCGCGGCCATCTACAAGAAAGGGCAAAAGTAAGGAGCCAAAAGCCAAAATTGGTATGAAAGCCTCTTCAACTGGTCTCCGTGATTAATTAGCCTCTTGTCCACCCTGGCCCAACCCATAATCTCATTCCTCCTCATAGCCCTACTGGGGCTGTGTCTGTTCTGCTGTTTTTCCAACTTTTTACAGGAACTAGTATCCAGATTCACCAATCGTGCCACTACCCACCTGCTGCTGGTTTACCGGTACTCTCCCATTCTGACCACAAACCCCAATCATCATGCCGCCCCTATCTCAGCAGGAAGTAGCCAGAGACCTGACTCCGCCCCATAACACCAAAAAGGTCAGAATGTAAGAGTCACCTTAAGGTGGAGACCGAGCAGGCATTTCTCCGGGGGCTGGAGGAGAACACGTGCACAGACCACCCCTGCCCCTCACCTGTAGACCTGGGATGTCCTGCCCCATTTGGTAACAGCCAATCATGAAGCTCCAGCTTCCCATCACCCTGACAGAGAAGGCAACCTATTCCATCCCGCCACGTCCCTGAAATGCCCTTATTTGATAATCTGCCCTCCCAAGATCAAACCCAGAACCCCCTCACCCATAAAACCCCACGCCCATCGCCTATCAGGCGCGACTTCCCTGACTCTCCACTCCCAGGGTCATGGGACCTCGCCCAGGAATCGCAGATCCCAATAAAGGCTTTCTTGGCTCCATAACCTTGTCTCTTTCTTTCCTCCCATCTCTGCATCCATCTATTAAATCTTACAAGTAATTGTTAAAATAGTTTTAAAGGTTCTTAGTAACTTAAAATGTTAAGGTTTTACTTGATAATAAATTGAGATTAAATTCATTAGCTGTCTAACAAGATAACAATTAAAGCACGAGCCACAACTAGTGATTGATATATTGATAGAGGATGAGGCCTGTGGGTGCCTGGGCTTCTGACTCGTGGCAAAACAACTGGGGATATTTAAAACTGTTAAAAAGCTGCTTTGTACTTAATTGGTTCATAAAATTTCCATCTAAGAAAAGTTCTGGCATAAACATCTTTCAGTTAGTTCCTAAGTCCTCAGTAGGAGACTAAGTTTTCTAAGAGTTAAAATTCTAAGTGTACTCCAGACTGATGGGGGAAAATAAAAGAAGGAAAGCAACCCTGTATGCAGGAAATTGGGGATATGGAAGGAAAATATAAGAAATAAAAGTGTATTTTTGTTAAGGGTAAAAGAAAGTAATTTTGTCCTAAATGAGATTGGTTGTTTGGAAAGAAATGGCTATGGAAAGTTTAAGGGAAAGGAGATCATTAAAAAGAATTTTATGTGTGAGGTTGAGATGAATGGAATATTACAGGTATATTGGTATAAGGTTGAAATTCTGCTTTTCTCTTTCAAAAGACAAGTTTTCCGGACCTGTGGTCTGCTCCGGTTAAGACGATGTAAATGAAGGGTTTCTCTTTGGTTAAGAAGACAAAAGCTTTAGGTCTTATCTTTATCAGGTCTTTGATTGCTTCGGTTAAAAAGGATTTAGGTTTTGCTGAAGGATCCCAAAGGCAAATAAGATCTGTTATTGCCACTTTGGTTAAATAAATAAGAGTTTTCAGATTACTAACAATTTGTAATTCTATTTAGGATATGCTTTGTAACTTCCTAAGGTTTTAACAAATTTCCCAGTATTCAAATGGTGGAAAAGTCTTTTAACCAATTAGGCCCTTGCACTGAGGATGCCAAGTTACTTTAAAAAGCACAATGATACACCTTAGGTCATATAGCATGGGTAAATGCTGCAACTGCTCATATATATTTGCAATTCCTAAAGTCTTAATGTTTTGGTATAAGATCGTTACTTAACACCTTTAATAATCAAAATATAAGTGTCACTAAATTTCTAGATTTTGTCACAAAACGTGTTTCTTCTTCTAGGAAAGTTGTAAAAAAGACTTTGAAAACAAATACAGTATTTAACATCTTTTAGATTAATACTAAAATGAGTAGAAATTTCCAGAGCTAAAAACTACATTCAAGCTAAACAAAAATTAAAAACATAGGGTTAAACAAACTAAATAAAATTATAGTTTTGTGACTCTTGTTGTTAAAAACATTGTTAGTCCTTTAATGTTTACTTTTCCAGATTAAGAGACTTTCTCGTAAGATATCTATGATATACAAAAATGTCATAAACTATTTGTTTGTAATCTAGACCATTTATCTTTTAAGGACTGTAGATCCAACAAGAGGGATTAGTAGACACCCGGGCTGATGTCACCATTGTTAAAAAGGAAGCTTGGCCTTCACAGTGGCCTCTATCGCCTACATCAACTAACCTTGAGGGCATAGAACAAAGCCAAAACCCGGAAAAAAGTGCAAAATTACTGTGGTGGCAAGATGCCCAGGGGAATCAAGGAAACATTCAACCTTTTGTTATTCAAGGACTTTCTGTCAATTTATGGGGGCGAGACCGCCTGACTCAGATGGGTATCATTATGTTCAGTCCAAATGAGATAGTAACAGTGCAAATGCTAGCCCAAGGGTTCAAGCCAGGAAACGGGTTAGGAAAGAATGAGGGAGGAATTACCCAACCTATTGAGGTACAAAAAAACCATCAAAGAAAGAGCTTAGGAAATTTACCCTAGAGGGCATTGACATTCCTGTACCCCATGCAGATAAGATCACTTGGAAATCTAATGACCCTGTGTGGGTTGTGCAAGCAGCACATCAGCTAGTGCAGGAGCAGTTAGCTGCTGGACGCATAGTAGAGAGTAACTCTCCTTGGAATACCCCTATATTTGTCATAAAAAAGAAATCAGGTAAATGGAGATTATTACAGGACCTTAGGGCAATAAACAAAACAATGGTTCTCATGGGAACGCTCCAGCCGGGGCTTCCCTCTCCTGTGGCTATACCTCTGGGGCACTATAAAATTATCATAGATCTTAAAGACTGTTTCTTGACCATCCCCCTTCACCCTAACGATCAAGAGCGATTTGCTTTCAGTGTGCCCTCTATTAATTTTAGGGAGCCCATGAAAATATATCAATGGAAGGTTCTGCCTCAGGGCATGGCTAATAGCCCCACCTTGTGTCAAAAGTTTGTGGCACTGGCCATACAGAAAGCACGCGAGGTTTGGAGAGAATTATACATTATACATTATACACTATATGGATGACATTCTCTGGCAGGGAGAGATGGCCAATAGGTGCTAAAATGTTTTGATGACTTACAATCATCCCTGCAGGCTCACGGGCTGCAAATAGCCCCTGAAAAGGTGAAGTTACAAGACCCTTAAACTTACCTGGGTTTTCAGATTTCAGGAGCCCATATAACTACTCAAAAACTGGAGCTCAGGTTAGACACTCTGCAGACACTCAACGACTTCCCAAAGTTACTAGGAGACATAAATTGGATTAGGCTTTATCTTAGGCTCACCACTGGGCAGCTCAAACCTTTGTTTGACATACTCCAGAGGGACCCAGATCCCAAATCTTCTAGGTCTCTCACTAGTGAAGGCCATCAAGCATTAAAGATTGTGGAAGAGGCCATCCACTCCCAGTTTGTTACTGCCATAGATTATGATCAACCCCTCATATTTGTTATTTGCAAAACCTCTTTTACTCCTACAGCTGTTTTCTGGCAAAATAACCCCATTATGTGGGTGCATCTTCCCTCCTCGCCTGCGAAGTTTATCTACCCTTACTATCTGGCCGTGGCTGACCTTATTATTCTAGGGAGAGGACAAAGTGTAAAGTACTTTGGCAAAAAGCCTGATTCCATCATACAACCCTACTCGAAAGGTCAGCTTGACTGGCTTTTCCAGGCTACTGATTGCTGGCCTATTGCGTGTGCTTCTTTTTTAGGTAGGTTAGACAATCATTACCCACCTAACAAACTCCTACATTTCTTTAATAGTCATGAATTTATATTCCCAACAAAAACCTCTTGACAGCCACTATCAAAGGCCTTAGTAGTCTTTACTGATGGCTCCTCTACTGGCACTGTGGCTTATACTTTTGAGGACCAAGTCATAAGTTTTCCCACCCCTTCCACTTCTGCTCAACTTGTGGAACTACATGTGGTTGTTGCAGTTTTCTCTGCCTTTCTGATAAAACTTTTAATTTATACATAGACAGCGCTTATATAGCTAACTCTGTGCCCTTGCTAGAGACTGCAGCCCAGATTAAACAGAATTCTGAGGCTGCTCGTCTCTTTACACAACTTCAGTCTTTAATTCATAAAAGAAAGAATCCTTTCTTCATTGGTCATTCATTTAAGGGCCCACACTGGCCTTCCGGGTCCTCTGTCTTTGGGCAATCAAAAGGCTGATTCAGCCACAAGAGGAATCTATAATATCATACTTGCCCAGGGTTCAGGAATAGAAGCAGCCTCAAGAGCTCACACTACCTATCATCTCAGTGCCCGCACCTTAAGAATTATGTTCAAGATTTCCCGTGAACAGGCATGACAGATAGTAAAACAGTGCCCTTCTTGTGTTGTGCATTTACCTGTTCCTCATTTGGGAGTAAATCCTCAAGGACTAGTGCCCAATGCCATCTGGCAAATGGATGTAACACACATTTTAGAGTTTGGAAATCAGGGAAATGTTGATACCTACGCGGCTTCCTATATGCTACCGTACAAACTGGAAAAGCAGGAAAGCACGTCATAGTGCACATGCTTTCTGCTACATCAGTGTTAGGGATCCCAAAACAAATAAAAACTGACAATGGACCTGGATATACTGGCACCGTGTTCTCTAAATTCTGTCAACAGTTACACATTAAACACATCACCGGGATCCCTTATAACCCACAGGGACAAGGTATAGTAGAACGGGCACATCTATCCTTAAAAAATACCCTTGAAAAGATAAAAAAGGGGGAATGGTACCCCATCAAGGGATCTCTTAGAAACCTTCTACACCATTCACTCTTCGTTTTAAATTTTTTAACTTTGGATAAAGAAGGACGCTCAGCTGCTGAATGTCTCTGGCACAATGAGATGCAAAGAACCTTTGCTACCGTGCTTTGGAGGGACCCCTTGGATAATAAGTGGTATGGTCCTGACCCAGTCTTGATCTGGGGACGAGGAGCAGTGTGCATCTACTCACGACAAGCAGATGTAGCCCGATGGTTGCCGGAGAGACTAGTAAAGCAAATTGATCATAACACTCAGCCTTCCAGGGAGAAAAAAATCTCCTTGAGAAATATCTCTGTCTTTTCTTTTAGGGACCATGTTTGGGAAATGGTGGCACCTCCTCTGGATGGTTGGATTCCAGTATCAGGAATGATGCTGCTTCTATGTGAACAAGTCTGGCATCGTCAGAAATAAGATTAAAAAGCTTCAGGAAGACCTGGAGAAGAGGAGGAAGGAACTCATCGACAGTCTTCTCCTCAGTGGATTTCATGGACTTCTACCCTATCTCCTCCCACTTTTAGGACCTATTGCGGGTTTATTGATCTTGGTGTCCTTGGGCCCTGTTCTATTCAATAAGGTCATGGCATTTCTAAGGCAGCAACTAGATGCTATCAAGGTGCAGCCTACCCAGGTCCATTATCACAAGCTCGATATGGCCGATCAGGAGACCTATGAAGAGCTATATTAGGGCAAGAGGCGCGGGCTGGTTAGCCAATGACGGCTAAGAGAGGCCTTACCATCCTATCAACCTAAGACAGACTACTCAGACACAGGCTTCTGGGTATGCCCATGACGGGTAAGAAGGATTGGCAGGCCTCCAACCTAAGACAGGCACAGTCCTTTCCTTGCCTATACTATCATATTCTGGAAGTAGCTTTTTTTTTTTTTGAAAAGATAAAAAAGGGGGACCTGTGGGGAACTGCCAGAAGAACAAAGATCAACCGCCTGCAGGCAGGGCAGTGTCGGCCCCTCAGGCGCTGTGCTAAAACTTCCTCCTTTACCCTAGCCTTTATGACTTGACCCTGTTTCTTAGCAACTGACCTAGGTTAGCTGCCTTGCTTCCTGCCTTCTCCCCTATATAAGATGTGTGTGTTCTCTCAATAAACGAGGCTTGATCAGAGACTTGTCTTGCCTCCATTCTCTGTGTTCCCTGCCCTACGCCATTCTCACCCCCTCCCTCAGGACCTGCATTGACTGACCTGCGGGACGGGTCAATAGCCTTCCCAAATCCACCTTCTGTAGACAAGAGGGATCCACTTCTTTGTTCTGAGGACTAGCCTGTGGGGTTTCCCTGGCTTGCTAGTCCTGGAGCGCAATTTCTTGCTACTGCAGAATAAAGCCATTTTTGCTGGAAAAATAACTGGCAGTTTTATATTTAAGGTTAACACTGAGCACTTGAAGATCAGTCTTTTGCCTTTTTAAAGCCTCCTGTTTCACCTGGGTAGCTCAGGTGGTAAAGCTTTCGAATCTTGATTTCAGCTCAGGTCATAATCTCAGTTCCCTGGGTTGGAACCCCACTTTATTCCCATCAGGCTCTGTGCTGCCATTGCGGAGCCTGCTTGAGATTTTTTCTCTCCCTTTGTCTGCCCCTCCCCGCTCATTCTCACCTCTCTCTCTCTCTCTCTCTCTCTCAAAATAAATGAACATTAAATAAAATCTCATGTTTCTTTGAGCAGCAAAGCCAACAACAGGGA
Source organism: Mungos mungo (assembly GCA_004023785.1). Taxonomy (NCBI): domain Eukaryota; kingdom Metazoa; phylum Chordata; class Mammalia; order Carnivora; family Herpestidae; genus Mungos; species Mungos mungo. The sequence goes on along the minus strand of PISW01008861.1, from coordinate 15,754 downwards.
CCTTGCCTGGAGTCTTCCAGTCCTTCCTTGGTAAGAAGGCTTACTTCTTATACAAGAAAATCATGTTATGTTTCTGTGATCAAAACTTAGTAAGGGCCAGAAACACTCTTCCCATTTTATCATCTGTCCTGTATTTGATGCCTTAGTTTTATGCAAAATACTTGAATTCTTTTCAGCGTTTTTTCTTTGATTTTACTTATGTCTTCTTACTTCTCTTGACTTTTTAAAAACTATACAATGCTTCAAATTTTGGAGTGTTTTCCTTGCACAGGGGCCATGCTAATCTCTATCTTGTCCCAACTGTAGTATACGTGCTGCCAAGTGAGTACTACTTCTGATGACTTTTGGACCTACATTATTTAAACATGTCTATTACTCACGAATACCACTTTTAGTTTAAGAATTCGATCCCTCCACCACAGCAATTTCCTACTCGACACATCCTCAAAGGCAAGGGAAATGAAAGCAAAACTGAACTCTTGGGACTTCATCAAGATAAAAAGTTTCTGCACTGCAAAGGAAATAATCAAGAAAACTAATAGGCAACCGACAGAATGGGAAAAGATAGTGGCAAATGGCATATCAGATAAAGGGCTAGTATCCAAAATATACAAGGAGCTCACTAAACTCCATACACGAAAAACGAATGATCCAGTGAAGAAATGGGCAGAAGACCTGAATAGACACTTCTCCAAAGAGGACACCCAGATGGCCTACAGGCACATAAAACGATGCTCAACATCACTCATCATCAGGGAATCACAAATCAAAACCACACTGAGATACCACCTCACACCAGTCAGAGTGGCTAAAATGAACAAATCAAGAGACTATAGATGCTGGCAAGGGTGTGGAGAGACGGGCACCCTCCTACACTGCTGGTGGGAATGTAAACTGGTACAGCTGCTCTGGAAAACAGTGTGGAGGTTCCTCAAAAAACTATCCATAGAACTCCCTTATGATCCAGCAATAGCATTGCTGGGGATTTACCCAAGAGATACAGAAATGTTGATGCATAGGAGCACATGTACCCAATGTTCATAGCAGCAATGTCAACAATAGCCAAAACATGGAAAGAGCCTACATGTCCATCACCTGATGAGTGGATCAAGAAGATGTGGTATATATACACAATGGAGTGCTACATGGCAATGAGAAAGAATGAAATATGGCCATTTGTAGGAAAGTGGATGGACCTTGAGGATGTCATGTTAAGTGAAATAAGTCAGGCAGAGAAGGACAGATACCATGTTTGCACTCACAGGTCTAACAGGAAAACAGGAGAAACCTGATGGAGGACCGGGGGAAGGGAAGAGGGAAAGAGAGTTGGGGAGAGAGAGGGACGCAAAACTTGAGAGACTGTTGAATGCTGAAAATGAACTGAGAGTTGAAGGGGAAGGGGGAGGGGGAAAAAGAGGTGGTGATGATGCTGGAGGGCACTTATGGGGAAGAGCACTGGGTGTTGTATGGAAACCAATTTGACAATAAACTATTTAAAAAAAAAAAAGAATTCGATCTCCAAGGAGTTTTCCAATATACTTACTATTCCAATCATTGAGTTTAAATCTTTGAGCCATATAGATTTTATTTGGTGACTCTACACATTCTCATCAGACAATACTTAATTAGATAGTTGTCCCCTGAATGTAATACGATATTCACTATATACTAAAGGGTCATAGAGTTCTTACTAAAAGTGGATTTCTCAAGGAAGGTGACAGATGGGCTTAGGAGACCCTCCCAGAGCCTGATAACAGTCTGGTAGAGCAAGGAATCTTTGTCCGGACACAGGATGGCTAGATCCACCCCAAAGACTTGCCGTCAGCTCAAGGCTCCAGACTCAGCGTGAGCTGCAGGGTGCTCTGCGCAGTCTCCGGGCCTGCGCGTCCTTCACCGACGCCGGGTACGGAAGGGATGTGATGAAATCTGCCACACTGCCAGCGTGGGGGAACCTTCTTGATAGACACGCGATAGACTCAGAGCAGCCAATCCCCGCGGGCTGGGGCGGGAACATCCACGGGAGTGGTGTTCGGCCAATGACTGACACAGGGCTCGCCCTACGCTCCGCCCCATCAGACCCTTCCTGACTGCCAATTGGCGGGACCTCTTTGATTGCAGCGCTGATTGGTCGCTTCTGCCTGACAGGGCAGTACAAGCGGGTATCCCGCCTTCGGCTGTGTCTCACCCAGCAGACCGCGCGCAGCGGCTCAGGAGAAGCCGCCAGACCGGGATGGGTGGCGAGGGAAGCCGGGTAAACTGACGGAAACACCGAGGACTTTGCTGCCGTGCCGCGTGAAACCCTTGTAAACCCTGATCCTAAGACCTTCAAATCCCACCGGGGAGGCCCTAGATCCCCTCACCCTGAAAGGTTCCAAATCCCCTCAGCCTTGAGGGCACCAAATCCCGCCACCCTCAGGGAACCAAATCCCCTGACTTCATGGAACGCCACATCTCCTCAGCGTTAGACCCCAAAGAAGCTCAGCTGCAGAAATCTCATAACGCGTCACCCAGAGAAACACTAAACCCCCCAATTCTTAGACCCCCAAATATCCTGAGTAACACAGATTGCCCTCAGCCTGAGACACTTCCCAAGCCCTTAGCCCGAGGAGCCTGAAATGTGGCACCCAGAGAACAAATCTCCCCAGCCTCAGAGACCCTGAACAGCCTCTGCCTGTGGACTCTTAACTCCCTTCAGCATCAAAGATTCCAAATACCCTCAATGTCAGAAAACCGGAAACCCATTACTGAGAGACTCCAAATCTCCTCAGAATAAGACTTAAAATTTCCTCACTCTCAAAGATCCCAAATCCTCTCAACCTGAACATTCTAAATCTCTTCAGCCGGAAAGACCCCAAATCTTGTCCTGAGAGACTGCCAATATCATCTGCCTGAGGACCCCAAGTGTCCTCATCCTGAGGCCCCAAATCCCCTTGACGCGAGAAGCCCCGATTCCCTCAGCCTGCCTGAGAGCCAGTCTCCTACACCGAGACATCTCTGTCCCTTGGAGACCGAGACTGTTTACGCCAGACTTCTCCCAGATTCCCCAGGGGACATCCCAAGCAGCACTTATTTGAGAACTATTCTCTCCCTCTCCCTGGACCGGCGGGGCACTCTGGGGCCTCCAGGCCTCCTTGGGACTCCTCTGGCCTTGCACCTCAGGATGCTCAGTAAACACCCACAGCCACATCCTTTGCCGCCTTTCTTCATGTGGGCTGAGCTGCAGTTGAATAGAAGAAAATCTAGCCCTCGATAGAATGGCCTGTCGTTGCCAGTCGAGATGCTCCATCCCGTCCATACCCGCAGGGTTCCCCTGCATCTTTCAATCCTCCCTGGCTGCCCCCATCTTCTTGTTCTGGATGCCCCGCCCAAATGGAGAAGACAGACATGCCTCTGGGCAGCGGTCTGCGCTGTCACCCCCCTCAGCATCTTCTCCTTCCACAGGTGCCTTGGCCTTAGGACAGACCCATGGAGCCATTGCCAGCCTCAGAGTCCGAGCGGGGCCCGCCTGGAGGTCCGAGCACCATGAGCCCCCACAGGTTCCCGGAGGAGACCACTGAGAGAAACTCAAGAACAAAATGGAAGCCCATGGTGAGAGATGTGGGAGAAGTTGGACTCCAGGCTTCCTGAAGAGGATGGAGAGAGGGGCCTGGTGACCAGGAGCTGGTCCTGGGAGGACCACGGACTCCTGGCTTACACCCGCGAATGTACACAGGATAAAGGGCACTTGCTCCTTCATAGGGTGTTGGTGGGGGGGGGGGTGCCTAGGACAGTGCATCAGCAACTTCCCTTTATCAAGAGAGAGCTAGTAAGATGCTTAGTGTTCGTTCAGGTACTCAGGACCCCATCAAGAAGGACAGAAACTCTTTACCCTTGCTGAACAGAGAGAACCCAGGAACCAGGGTACACACGCCATACGAGGTGGAAGAGAAGGCCCGGCTCTAAGTTCTGACTTCCACTGATGTAATCTCTTGTTTTCTCCAGGCCAAAGATGCTTTCAAAGACATTTCCATATACTTCTCCAAGGAAGAATGGACAGAGATGGGGGACTGGGAGAAAATCCGATACAGGAACGTGAAAAGGAACTATGAAACCCTGATTACCATAGGTAACCAGAAGTGCTGGATGCTGATGAGCCTGGGAAACAGGAACCACGCATTCACCCATTCAGTCCCTATATATCAGTTTGCCGCTCGGGTGGCTCTCTCTGATCACAGTTCCCTTCTGTGTGAAGACAAATCTGGAATGAAATTTTGTTCTCTTCTATCAGCGTTCTGCTGGCACTGGCAGTGCACAGCTCATCTCTTGCCTTGTTCTAGGCTCTCCCAGCCCATCCAACTGAGTCGCACTGACTGGGAGATGCACTCCATTGCCACTATGCTTTGTGCCTCCTTCTAGCTCTTCCCTCTTAGGACAAGGGTTTTGCTTCTTTCCAGGTCTCAGAGCCCCTCGACCAGCTTTTATGTGTCACCGCAGGCAGGCCATCAAACCCCAAGTGCATGACACTGAGGATTCCGATGAAGAATGGACACCAAGGCAGCAAGGTGAGGGGCCAGTGAGATTTAGAAGTTTCCTCCTGAAATCCATGATTTAGGTCTCAGCTGCATCTCAGGGGTTAAAAAAAGGAAACTCTTCCCTCAAAAATATAAATACAAGATGCAAAACAGCATATCACCAGTAAGAGGCTATTCATATAAAATTTTTTAATGTGGATTATAATTATTTATAAATATATTGAGTGGTAAAAGTATCAAAATCTGAACATGAAAAAGAAATGCCAAATTCAGAATAGTTAGCATAAGAGAAGAAGGAAGGGGTGGCAGGTGGCTTTGCTGGGTCTCGGTTACCTTTTTATTTACTTTTATTTTTGTTTTTGAATTTTATAATAGAAATTAAAAGATATACAGATAAAAATTTAATGATAGAAAGAAAGGTTGTGGCAGAATGTTGAGATAAGGCTGAATGGTGGTAGATGTGTAGATTTTCCAGTATAATTCTCCGTACCTTTCTATATGTTTAAAGTTTGTCATTTATTTTTTTAAAAAGCTTTTTTTTACTAAACATTGTTAGGTAATGAAAGGGAAGTTAAAGAAACCTTAATTAGACTGTAAGTCCACCAAAGAGCTTTCTAAAAGTAATCACAGTTATTCAGTCATTGGATTCAATGTCTTAAAAGAGAAAATGATGAGCATATTATGTAAAGATACACAGTTTTTATACATATTTAATAACACATGGATCTCCGTACCCCAGAATGAACCAGATTCTTTGTCTTAATTCTGGAAGAGGATTTGAGATAACTACTTTGTCTCCCTAATCTTTCCCACATACCACTTACCAGAGACTGTATCAGGCAAACAACATGAAGTGTGATCATTACAAAATAAAATTGAGAAACTCACTTCCTCTTTTGGTATTCAGACCAAAGAGTTTGGAAAAAGATTCGATCTCCCTCAACTGGAGAAAGCAACTTGGATTAGGTCTATGATTCCATCTATGGTTTTCAGAGATTTGAAAACCCAGTGTGTGGTTATTCACAAAGGTTTGAAATAAAAAGGAAGTCTTCATAGATAATACATACCCCATGGTTTACCATATATCTACACAGCTTTATCTACCCTCAGCTGAAATTCCCACCCAGTCAATTTTCTTTATTGTGGTTATGAAATATAATAATAACATAAATTTACCCTCTTAACAATGTTTAAGTATACAGCACAGTATTATTCACTACATGCACATTGAACAATAGATTTTTAGACCTTTTTTATCTTGCATGACTGAAAGTCTACACCCAGTAAACAACTTTCCATTTCCTCCCCCTCCCCCAACAGACCCTGGAAACAACTATTTTATTTTCCATATCCATGAAATAGATAACTCATATAAGTGGAATCATGCAGTATTTGTCTTATGTGATATATTTATATCAATTAGCAGAATGTCCTCAAAGTCCATCATGATGTAACATATTAAAAGATTTCCTTCATTTTTAAGGCTGAATAAGATTCCTGTGTGTGTGTGTAATTTTCTTTATCCATTTATTTGTCATTGGACATTTAGGTTGCTTCCACATCTTAGCTATTATGAATAATGCTGCAATGACCTTGAGTGTACAAATATTTTATCAAAATCATGTTTCCAAGTTTTATACACATACCCAGAAATTGGACTTCTAAATCATATGGAAGTTCTCTTTTTAATTTATTTAGTATTCTCCATGCTGTTTTCCATAATGCCTGAAACATTTCACGTTCCCACAAATAATGTAGAAGGGTTCCAATTTCTCTGCATCTTTGACCACACTTGTTATTGTCTGGGTTTTTTTTTTTTTCATAGTGATCATACTAATGGGCATGAGATAATATCTCATTGCAGTTTTAATTTGCATTTCCCTGAGGATTAGTGATAATGGAGCATCTTTATTTTTTCAAGTTTTAAAAGTTTATTTATTTTGAGAGAGAGAGAGAGAGTGAGCATGAGAGGGATAGGGGTAGTAAGAAAGGGAGGGAAGGAGGGAGAAAATCCCAAGCAGGTTCAGAGCATCAGCACAGAGTCCAACATGGGGCTCCAAGCCACAAACCATGAGATCATGACCTGAGCTGAAATCAAGAGCCAGACGCTCAACCAAATGAGCCACCCACATGCCCCTGGCACATCTTTTCATGTGCTTTTTAACCATTTGTATATCTCTAATTTGGAAAAATGTCTTTTCAAGTCCTTTTGTCATTGTATCAATCACCTCAGGCTGCCATAATAAAATAGACTGAGTAGCATGAACCACAGAACTTTGTTTTCTCACAGTTCTGTAGCTGGAAGTCTGATAATAAAGAATGCCAAGACTACACAATGGGGAAAGGACAATCTTTCCACAAATGGTGTTGGGAAGATTGACTATCCACATGCAGAAGGATGAAGAGTCCTTGAAAAAGAACAACAAAGCTGGAGGCATCACAATTCTGGACTTCAAGTTATATGACAAAGCAGTAGTGATCCAAACAGTATGGTACAAGTTCAAGAGACACATAGATCAATGAAACAGAATAGAAAACCCAGAAATGGAGGCACCTGCGTGGTTCAGTTGGTAAAGCATCTGATTTCAGATCAGGTCATGATCTCACAGTTCATGGGTTCAAGCCCCACATCAGGCTTTGCACTGACAGTGCAGAGCCTGCTTAGGATTCTCTCACTGCCCACTCTCTCTGTCCCTACCCTGCTCACACACTCTGTCTCTCGAAATAAATAAACTTTAAAAAATCTCAATCCATGAATATGAGATGCACTTCTATTTACTTGTGCCTTCTTTCATTTCTTTCAGCAATGTTTTGTAGTTTTCAGTATTCAAATGGTGCACATCCTTGATTAAGTTTGCTTCTAATTATTTCATTCCTTTGGTGCTATTATAAATAAGACTGTTCTTAATTTCCTTTTTGGATTGTCCATTGTTAGTACATACAAAAGCAACTAAATTTTTAGTGTCAATTTTGTATCCTGAAACTTTGCTGAATTTGTTTGTTCTGAGAGGTATTTGTGTGGAATTTTTTGGATTTTCTACATATAAGATCATGTCATATGTGAACAAACATAATTTTACTTTTTGCTTTCCAAATTAGATGCACTTTATTTCCTTTTTTTTTTTTTTTCCTGTCTAATGCCCTGGATAGGACTTCGAATACTATGTTGAATAGAAGTTTTGAGAGTGGGCATCCTTGCCTTATTCTTGATCTTATCAAAAAAGCTTTCAGTTTTTAACTGCAGAGTATGATGTTGGAGATGGACTTTTTATATATGGCCTTTCTTATAGTGAGGTAATTTCTTTCTATTAGAAGCTTGTTGAGTTGTTTTTGTAATGGAAGTTCAGTACATATATGTGTGTGTGTGTGTGTGTGTGTGTGTGTGTCTGTGTGTATGTATACAGTATACGTATACAGTATGTATACATATATTACTATGTGTAATAGATAAGCTATGAGCATAGGATGAAGCACAAATGAGGTTTTGTCTATTTCTTTAACATTTTCAGAAAATTAGTTCATCACCAGTAGCAGCAAGGACTTTGATGATACTTCGAAAATCATTTTCCAATCATCCTTTGATAATCTTTGTACTTGTTACTCCTTGGTTAAGAATTCCGTGTCTCTAGTGAGAGTCTCTGGAGTTTAGAAACATTTACCAACCAAAACACTGATTTCACATCACGTTACAGTCAAACCTTCTTGGGTGGCATTCAGAGTGGAGCAGAGTAAACAACAGAAGGTGAGTATTTCCCAAATCCTGATGACAAGAAAACCTTTCTCATGGATTTAAACACAGGTAAGAGTAGGAGAATGCAGAGTATCCTAGGAACTGCTGCCTTCCTTTCCCGATCTCTTTAGCACAATATCCAATATCATCATCATCACTTTAATACTTAATAAGAAGAAAAAAAGAAACTCACCTATCTGGAACTGATTTAAAAGGTTCATACTTGTAGAAAGAAGCAACAGCCCCTTCCTCTGAGCTCTCATTAGGCAACTCTCATGTTGTTCAGAATCGCTTGTGTAGTCTGCCTCTGCCCTGTAGGCTCTTTCTTCTCAAAAATCCCAGACCCAACAGGGCCCCTGAATGTTTTTTGAATCAGCAATTCCACATTTACAGTTTACATTAGAAGTAAAAGGGTCAAGGAGTGCTGAAAATAATATCTGTGATTCAGATTTTGAATATGGAGATAATTGAGAGAGTAAATTGATAGCAGGACTGTAATCTCACATTCATACTGTATCAAATAGTTCACGAGACACTTTGATGATCCTTATAATACTTTCTGTTTACTATAACATTAAGAAATAGCATGTATACAGGACATCTGGCTGGCTCAGTTGGAAGAGCATGGGACTCTTGGTCTCGGGGTTGTGAGTTCAAGCCCCATATGGTCTATAGATATTACTTAAATAAATAAAACTTTTAAAAAATTACCATGCATACCAATTCATGGATCAGGAAACTGAAGAGAGCTAGCTGCTGGTACAACCTTATTCAAACAGAATTGATGAGAACCAGCTCATTTAATTCCAAATATTCTTTCCTGGATATGGCAAGTGACAACTTTAGCATCTTTTTTTTTTTTCAGTGTTAGGTACATTTCCTTCAACCCTTTCTTTGTTACCTTTCCCCTCTCTCTGTTCTGTCACCTCATTTTCCAGATGACACTTGTCTGCATTTCCTTCTCCATTAAATGTCCACAAGTTTGTAGATGATCCTCTTTTTCTTTTTCTTTTTTAATGTTTTCTTTTAATTTGTTTTAGAGAGACAGAGAGAGACAGCGTGAGCAGGGGAGGGTCAGAGAGAGAGGGAGATACAGAATCTGAAGCAGGCTCCAGGCTCTGAGCGAGCTGTCAGCACAGAGCCCGCCCGATGCGGGGCCTGAACCCACAATCCGCAAGATCGGACACTCAACCGACTGAGCCACCCGGGCGCCCCTCACAGACCTTGTTGATGCTCCAGCTAGTTTTCCCAAGTATTCTCCCTCCCTCCTTCTCACTTTTATGGAGAAAGTTGAGAAAATTTACAGAGAAAGAACCTTAAACCATGATTTCTAGTCTTGAATTCAATACCCACATATTCCCTTTCTTTCCCTCTAGTATTCAGAATCCCCAGGTATTTCCAAGTGTTGTTGAAATATTAAACCAAAGCTATTTATGTGAAAACACATCATAAGCCTTACAGGACTAAAAAAAATACCTGTTATCTTTTAATATGTGACTCTCACATTGAAGGGAATCCACAGGGTGCCATTAAGTAAGGAATCTAGTTTGAAGGAATTATCAGAAACAGCAAAGTTGCTGAACACAAGTGGCTCAGAGCAGAGCCAGAAACCAGTGTCCCTTCCTGGAGAAACAAGTACCTCTGGATATCGCTCTAGACGAAAACTCGGTAAGAAAAAAAATAATATGGGAACTTTGGTCCCTCTAAGTCTTCCAAAAAGTTTGACAAATACAACCTAGGTATGTGGAGTGGACTCTGGCGAGGCCTAGGTCAGAACTAGACTAGCCTGCGAGCTACTGAGGCCTTGGATAAATCTTATACATTCTCTGAGATACGGAATGCTAATCTGTAAAATGAAGATAAGAGTGCATAGCTCATATATTGTTTTAAAGCATTAAATTAAACATTAAAGAATTGACACATGCAAGTTATCCAATAAATCACTCAGTGATGATAACAAAGACCATACTTTCTTTGTGTTGAATGCCTAGGCCCTTGCTTGATGCATAACATGTAATGTGCCCTCAACAAATATTTTCTGAATGAAGAAATATGTGAATTTTATAAGAGGAAAGATTGTAACTTTTAGCCTGATAATGGGAAGAAACTAAAATTGAATTAGCTATCTATAGTCAGTATGGAGTCTTACTCTCTGAATTAAAAGTTTGGGCAGTAGGGAGAGAGTATATAGAGGTAATAATTTATTAGATGAGATTTTGCATTTTCTGAAAAACCAGGGGAATAACACTCCAGACCCTACCAAGCTCACTCACGTACTATTTTCCAACTCAGAGCTCAGGAGACACGAGATCAAAGTGAAGATGTATAGTCTACGAGAAAGAAAGGGCTTTGCATACCAAGAGGTCAACGAGCCCCAGGATGATGACTACCTCTGTAAGTAACCATCTTGGCCCACTCTCAGAGAAAGCTATTCTCTCTTGGTCCAGTAACTCCATCAAGCAGTCTCCATACCCAGCATGGGTATGGAGGTCCCCAAATCGTTCCCTTCCTCTAGTGACCAGGAGTATAGGATAGAGGCTAAATGATATGTGGTGAGCTGATTCTGAAGCTACTTAAGTGCAGGGACATGAACTCTTTCCTGACCCCTGTTGCTCTCACTTCCAGACTGTGAGAAGTGTCAGAATTTCTTCATTGACAGCTGTGCTGCTCATGGGCCCCCCACATTTGTAAAGGACAATGCAGTGGATAAGGGGCATCCCAACCGCTCAGCCCTCACTCTGCCCCCCGGTCTGAGAATCAGACCATCGAGTATCCCTGAAGCTGGGCTTGGAGTATGGAACGAAGCATCTGATCTGCCATTGGGTATACACTTTGGCCCTTATGAGGGTCAGATCACTGAAGATGAAGAGGCAGCCAACAGCGGATACTCCTGGCTGGTGAGAATCATCTACTTCTTCCCCTGTCCTCTGGCTTCCCACATCCCTGCCAAGGATTGGTAGGATACCACCTTCTACATAGATGAGAATAATATGGTTAGTTCTGTGTATTAAGTGGGCTTTGCAAGAACCTGGTGTTCCTACTTAAAGATCAGAGAGTAAGAGGTAGCATAGTGGTACAGACACTAACAGGAAGCTCCTCCCTTGCAGGACCCCTGCTCTGAGTTGACAAAGCGACCCAGATGTGTAGACAATGACTAAAGAGCACATCATGTGGTCACACTGGGGACTAATTCCATACAGGCTGAAAGACCATTGACCACAGGAGAGTAAAATAATCCCTCTATTCCTTCCCCCCACCACACACACCAAAAAAAAAAAAAATCTTTAATTTCTCTTTCTCAAACTCAGATCACCAAAGGGAGAAACTGCTACGAGTATGTGGATGGGAAGGATAACTCTTGGGCCAACTGGATGAGGTAATGCCAGTAGGATTCAGGGTTCCAGAGAGGACATTCACCTCTCACAAATCTATGTTCCTTCCCTTCTCATCATGTCTCCCTCAATGATGTCCTTCAGTCCTCTGTTCCTGGTTTTTCTTCATGTAATGCTTTCGTTTCAAAAGACGTTTATGGGGAAAAGGAGATACTATATGTCCTCAAAATATGCTAGACAAAATTTGGACACTGGAAAAAAACCTGAGGAGACTAGATTCATCGGGAACCCTGGATTCACACTTTAATTTATCGGATCAACATTTATAAGCATTTACTGTGTTCCAGTTTAGACAATGGAGTTCATTAGTTTAATACATTATGCGACCCAGGTCCTATGGAAGACGTATTGCAGGCAGATAGTAGACAATTGAGTTTAAGAATATTTAACTATAATTTCCCTATCTTTCAAGAGGTATACAGTGGAGAGATAGCCTCAAACAAGGGACCTTCAATATGTGAGGGCAGCAGCTCTTCCTAGCCTCAGTTCTAATAGAACTGGGTTCTGAAGTGTGTATAGGAAGGGACTGCAGTATGGCCACAGGCCTCTGTGCTTCATGACCCAACCCATTTCTTTGAGGGGCTCTTATTTTATCAGGGGCTGCAGTATGTATGTAAGATATTGCTTTTCTGTGTCATTTTACGAAGACAAAGAAAGCTCCAAGGTTCTATGAGAACTCAGGGAAGGCAAGTGAATGGTACCTCAGATGCCGTGTGGGGAGAATTGGGGAAGCTCTCTCAAAGGAAGATAGCCACATTTGGGCTGAGTGTGGAATGATATGTGTGTTGATCTAGAAGCAGAGTCCATGATCAAGCACCAAGTTCTGGGGTATAAAACAGAACGTAGTTTAGAGTTTAGAGAAACAAAAGGTCACTGAGTTTTGTGACCAATTAAGGTGGCAGTGAGCCTGGAATTGGGGTTTGGAAAATGGTTAATCAAGCAAGGGGGATAGCATTAGAGGAAGGCTGAGGGCAGTAAGCTGAACTTAGAGGTGAGAATTCAGATGATCCTGTGAGGGAGACTTAAGTATGAACAGAAGGTTCCTGAGGAGTTGAGGCGTGGGCAGCCTCACAGCATGGAGGCCTTAAGCATCAGGGGCAGATCTGACACGTAATGGGAACTTATCTCCTGTGGTTCTCTTTCCCTTTACCTGCCTCAATCCCAGGTATGTGAACTGTGCCAGGGATGATGAGGAGCAGAACCTGGTGGCCTTTCAATACCACAGGCAGATCTTCTACCGAACCTGCCGGGTCATCAAGCCAGGCTGCGAACTGCTGGTCTGGTACGGGGACGAGTACGGCCAGGAGCTGGGCATCAAGTGGGGAAGCAAGTGGAAGGGCGAGCTCTCAGCAGTGAAAGGTGGGTACCACTGCTCTTCAAAACAGAAAGAAAAGAAAGAATTATCCTTGGCAATTTCCATGTCCAGCTCTCAAGTAGAGTAAAATCCTGTCTAAAATCAGTAAGATTGCAATTCAGATGCTTCAGAAATAAGGAGTGATTTCATATGCGTTGGGCTCTTAGAAATAATTTTTAGATTTTTCATTTTTGTTATGGTTTTTTAAATACTTCATGCAAAACCTGTGTAACAGAATATAGTGGTTAAAGACTTAGAGACAAAAAAATCAAGTTTTCAAGCACCTACCAGCTCCCTCACTAAGGCAGCTTCCTCTGCCCTTTTAGCTCTTTCTTCTTAATTTGCTCAATTTTGCTTATTTTACTACATGGAATGTGTATGTTGACGTGCATTCACTCATAATTTAGTTAACTGTCATGTGAGTTCCTACTCTGTTCCAGACTGCCTTCCAGGACTTGGAGATGGTACGAGATTATCAGAATCACAGCTCTTGAGCAGCTGATGAGTGAATGAATAAGGAAAACCCATATACATATGTATGTGTGTGCAGAACATCACACAGCAACCAGTCCTGGGAAAGTGCCTGGGGACCAGTGTGAGGGGAGGGTGGGGTTTGGCAGAGCTTGGGCAGGGAAGGGCTCTCTCTGGAGATAACATCTGAGATGTGCCAACACCAGTGGGTAAAGGATTCCAGGCAGAGGGGGCCTGCTCGGAGAGAGGCCCTGAGGCACAAGAGAGGTGGGTTATGTGTGGTTTGTGGCTGAGAACCCATAGATACATAGATACATACGCCCTGGAGCCTGTGGTCCGCGCTGAGACCCTGGGGGGGCTTCCTGACTGAGACAGAACAATTGTGCAATTTTCAACTGGAGAGTGGCAGGTGCTCTGTTTTAAGATGATACTTTGGTTAATTTTGGAGAGGGACTGCAGTGAAGAATCCCCCCCCCCCCCGAGATTACTTCATCTCTAAGTGAGAGAGGATGATGGGTTGGCAGAAGATGAATCCAATTGGGAGTTTGATATATATCCCCATACTTGGTTGAAGAAATATTTTGAAAGGACTTCCTACTATATTTGAAATGAGCTAAGACCGAATAAAATAAAGTATGAAGGATATATTTTCATGTTAGGATTTGTGGAAAATGAAAGAGAGGCCGTTTATAACCTAGTTGGGGCAGCAGGAGCCAGAGTCCTTTAGTCCATGAGACTGTACTGCTCTGTCTCATCCAATCTAAATCCCACATTCAGATAGAGATCCAGACACATACTGGTCCTCAATTAAATATGTCTTTTTAAATGGGGAGACTCAAGTTCATATTTACTGCCATGTTCCATCTAAGTCATCAAAGGGCTGTTGTCTCTCAGTAGAATAAAATCACTGCAGACACTGTCACAGAGTCATACGACTTAGAAGGTGCTTGTGTGTGGAGAATGGTCATTGTATGTAGTTCCATTTCTGTAAAGGAGAGAAGCTGCCTCTGATACTACTTGAAGTTACCTAGTCTGGGTGATACATAAAAAAGACCCTTGATATGGGCTTTCTGGATTTATGCAGACAATGTAATAAGTAACAGTGGAATAGAAAAATAAATGAACACTTGGCAGGAGACAGATCTTGCACTGTCAACACAGTAAAGATGAGTAGTGGGGCAGGCCTTACCAGGAGACAAAGTATACAACACAACATCTACATGACCAAAAATTTCCTCTTTCACCAGAACCAAAGCAAGAGATCCATCGCTGTCCCTCCTGCTCTCTGAGTTTCTCCAGTCAGAAGTTCCTCAGCCAACATGTGGAATGCAAGCACTCTTCTCAGAGCCTCCCACAAATATCTGCAAGAAAACATTTGCAACCAAAGAATCCCTGCCCAGGCGATCAGAATCAGCAGAAGGAGCAGCAGCAACATTCTGATCCACACAGCTGGAATGACAAAGCAAAAGGTCGAAAGTTCAAAGAAAGGTCCAGACCTTTGCTTAAAAGTATAAAGCAGAGGAGAATTTCAAGGGCATTTTCCACCCCATGCAAAGGACAAATGGGGAGCTCTACAGTGTGTGAGGGAATGGTGGAAGAAGGGCCCAATACAGACCAGAATTTGAATTCAGAGGATACAGGCAAATTATTCATGGGGCCAGAAATGTCAAGAATTATAAGAATCAAATATAGAGGCTGTGAGCAAGACTTCAGTGATAGATCACATTTCAGCAGACACCAGAGAACACACAAAGAGGAAAAGTCCTTTGTTTTCAATGAGTTTAGAAAAGACTTCAATCATAAGTCAGCTCTTATTACACACCAGACAACACACACAGGGGAGAAGCCCTATGTTTGCAGGGAGTGCGGACGAGGCTTTACACACAGGTCAGGTCTCATCAGACACCAGAGGACACACACAGGGGAGAAGCCCTATGTTTGCAGGGAGTGCGGACGAGGCTTTACACACAGGTCAGGTCTCATCACACACCAGAGGACACACACAGGGGAGAAGCCCTATGTTTGCAGGGAGTGCGGACGAGGCTTTACACAGAGTTCACATCTCATCTCACACCAGAGGACACACACAGGAGAGAAGCCCTATGTTTGCAGAGAGTGCGGACGAGGCTTTACACAGAGGTCAGGTCTCATCAGACACCAGAGGACACACACAGGGGAGAAGCCCTATGTTTGCAGGGAGTGCGGACGAGGCTTTACACACAGGTCAACTCTCATCTCACACCAGAGGACACACACAGGGGAGAAGCCCTATGTTTGCAGGGAGTGCGGACGAGGC